>JAAAWM010011915.1:0-123300 GCA_036873465.1 Thinopyrum obtusiflorum | reverse complement strand
CCATGCCTCATGGGCAAGATGACTAAGACTCCGTTCTCCGGAACAATGGAGCGGGCAACAGATTTGTTGGAAATAATACATACTGATGTATGCAGTCCAATGAGTGTTGAGGCTCGCGGCGGGTATCATTATTTTCTGACCTTCATAGATGATTTGAGCAGATATGGGTATATCTACTTGATGAAACATAAGTCTGAAACATTTGAAAAGTTCAAAGAATTTCAGAGTGAAGTGTAAAATCATCGTAACAAGAAAATAAAGTTTCTATGATCTGATCGCGGAGATGAATATTGAGTTACGAGTTTGGTCTTCAATTAAAACAATGTGGAATAGTTTCACAAATTCATGCCACCTGGAACACCACAGTAATGGTGTGTCCGAACATCGTAACCGTACTTTATTAGATATGGTGCAATCTATGATGTCTCTTACCGATTTACCACTATCGTTTTGGGGTTATACATTAGAGACAGCTGCATTCACGTTAAGTAGGGCACCGTCAAAATCCGTTGAGACGACACAGTATGAACTATGGTTTAGCAAGAAACCTAAGCTGTCGTTTCTTAAAGTTTGGGGTTGCGATGCTTATGTGAAAAAGTTTCAGCATGATAAGCTCAAACCCAAATCGGAGAAGTGCGTCTTCATAGGATACCCAAAAGAGACTATTGGGTACACCTTCTATCACAGATCCGAAGGCAAGATCTTTGTTGCTTAAAATGGATCCTTTCTAGAGAAGGAGTTTCTCTCGAAAGAAGTGAGTGGGAGGAAAGTAGAACTTGATGAGGTAATTGTACCTTCTCCCGAATTGGAAAGAAGTTCATCACAGAAATCAGTTCCAGTGATGTCTACACCAATTATTGAGGAAGCTAATGATGATGATCATAAAACTTCAGATCAAGTTACTACCAAACCTTGTAGGTCAACCAGAGTATGTTCCGCACCAGAGTGGTACGGTAATCCTGTTCTGGAGGTCATGTTACTAGACCATGACGAACCTACGAACTATGAGGAAGTGATGATGAGCCCAGATTCCGCAAAATGGCTTGAGGCCATTAAATCTGAGATAGGATCCATGTATGAGAACAAAGTGTGGACTTTGGTGGATTTGCCCGATGATCGGCAATCCATAGAAAATAAATGGATCTTCAAGAGGAAGACTGACACTGACGGTAATGTTACTGTTTATAAAGCTCGACTTGTTGCAAAAGGTTTTCGACAAGTTCAAGGAGTTGACTACGATGAGACCTTCTCACCCGTAGCGATGCTTAAGTCCGTCTGAATCATGTTAGCAGTTGCCACATTTTATGAAATCTGGTAAATGGATGTCAAAAACTGCATTCCTTAATGAATTTATTAAAGAAGAGTTGTATATGATGCAACCAGAAGGTTTTGTCGATCCTAAAGTTGCTAACAAAGTGTGCAAGTTCCAGCGATCCATCTATGGACTGGTGCAAGCATCTCAGAGTTGGAATATACGCTTTGATAAAATGATCAAAGCATATAGTTTTATACAGACTTACGGTGAAGCCTGTATTTACAAGAAAGAGAGTGGGAGCACTACAACCTTTTTGATAAGTATATGTGAGTGACATATTGTTGATCGGAAATGATGTAGAATTTTCTGGAAAGCATAAAGGAGTGTTTGAAAAGGAGTTTTTCAAAGAAAGACCTCAGTGAAGCTGCTTACACATTGAGCATCAAGATCTATAGAGATAGATCAAGAGGCTTGATAAGATTTTTCAATGAGTACATACCTTGACAAGATTTTGAAGTAGTTCAAAATGGAACAGTCAAAGAAGGAGTTCTTGCCTGTGTTGCAAGGTGTGAAGTTGAGTAAGACTCAAAGCCCGACCACGACAGAAGATAGAGAGAGAATGAAAGTCATTCCCTATGCCTTAGCCATAGGTTCTATAAAGTATGCCATGCTATGTACCAGACCTATTGTATACCCTGCCCTGAGTTTAGCAAGGGAGTACAATAGTGATCTAGGAGTAGATCACTTAACATTGGTCAAAATTATCCTTAGAGGACTAAGGAAATATTTCTCGGTTATGGAGGTGATAAAGAGTTCATCGTAAAGAGTTACGTTGATGCAAGCTTTGACACCGATCTGGATGACTCTGAGTCTCGATCTGGATACATATTGAAAGTGAGAGCAATTAGCTAGAGTAGCTCCGTGCAGAGCATTGTAGACATAGAAATTTGCAATATACATATGGATCTGAATGTGTCAGACCCGTTGACTAAACTTCTCTCATAAGCAAAACATGATCACACCTTAGTACTCTTTGGGTGTTAATCACATAGCAATGTGAACTAGATTATTGACTCTAGTAAACCCTTTGGGTGTTAGTCACATAGCGATGTGAACTATTGGTGTTAAATCACATGACGATGTGAACTAGATTATTGACTCCAGTGCAAGTGGGAGACTGAAGGAAATATGCCCTAGAGGCAATAATAATGTTATTATTTATTTCCTTATATCATGATAAATGTTTATTATTCATGCTAGAATTGTGGGGGGGGGGGGGGGGGGGGGGGGGGGGGGGGGGGGGGGGGGGGGGGGGGGGGGGGGGGGGGGGGGGGGGGGGGGGGGGGGGGGGGGGGGGGGGGGGGGGGGGGGGGGGGGGGGGGGGGGGGGGGGGGGGGGGGGGGGGGGGGGGGGGGGGGGGGGGGGGGGGGGGGGGGGGGGGGGGGGGGGGGGGGGGGGGGGGGGGGGGGGGGGGGGGGGGGGGGGGGGGGGGGGGGGGGGGGGGGGGGGGGGGGGGGGGGGGGGGGGGGGGGGGGGGGGGGGGGGGGGGGGGGGGGGGGGGGGGGGGGGGGGGGGGGGGGGGGGGGGGGGGGGGGGGGGGGGGGGGGGGGGGGGGGGGGGGGGGGGGGGGGGGGGGGGGGGGCAAAGGGAACAACGTATGTTGTTATGCGGTTTGACCGATAAAGATCTTCGTAGAATATGTAGGAACCAATATGAGCATCCAGGTTCCGCTATTGATTATTGACCGGAGACGTGTGTCGGTCATGTCTACATAGTTCTCGAACCCATAGGGTCCGCACGCTTAAAGTTCTGTGACGATTTGTATTATGAGTTTATGTGTTTTGATGTACCGAAGGTAGTTCAGAGTCCCGGATGAGATCGGGGACATGACGAGGAGTCTCGAAATGGTCGAGACGTAAAGATCGATATATTGGACGACTATATTCGGACATCGGAAAGGTTCCGAGTGATTCGGGTATTTTCGGAGTACCGGGGAGTTACGGGAATTCACCGGGAGAAGTATTGGGCCTTATTGGGCCATACGGGAATAGAGGAGAGAGGCCAAAAGGAAGGAGGCGCGCGCCCCCCCTCTGGTCCGAATTGGACAAAGGGTGCAGCCCCCTTTTCCTTCTCCCTCTCCCCCTCTTTCCTTCTCTCCTACTCCGGAAAGGAAAGGGGAATCCTACTAGGACTTGGGAGTCCTAGTAGGACTCCCCACACTTGGCGCGCCCCCTCTAGGGCCGGCCTCTCCCTCCCTCCTTTATATACGGGGGCAGGGGGCACCCCATAGACACAACAATTGATCTCTTGATCTCTTAGCCGTGTGCGGTGCCCCCCTCCACCATAATCCACCTCGATCATATCGTAGCGGTGCTTAGGCGAAGCCCTGCGTCAGTAGCAACATCATCACCGTCATCACGCCGTCGTGTTGATGGAACTCTCCCTCAAAGCTTGGCTGGATCGGAGTTCGAGGGACGTCATTGAGTTGAACGCGTGCTGAACTCGGAGGTACCGTACGTTCGGTACTTGGATCGGTCGGATCGTGAAGACGTACGACTACATCAACCGCGTTGTGCTAACGCTTCCGCTTTCGGTCTACGAGGGTACGTGGACACACTCTCCCCTCTCGTTGCTATGCATCACCATGATCCTGCGTGTGCGTAGGATTTTTTTTGAAATTACTACATTCCCCAACATCAGCTGCCCTTGTCTTCTTCAATTCTGAAGCTGCCGAGGGGACCTTAGGCTTGGAGCCAGTCATGCTGGCAGGGAAGACAATGCGAGGTGCTTCCTGCCGTGATGCTTCAGCTTGGGCCACAGCAGGCTTCTTCTTTTGTTTGGCAACCATCTTGGGGTCAATGCCAGGACGCCCAAGAGCCTTGCGCTTCTCAGCCTCATTGTGTGCTTGAACACATTTCTCTGCGAAGTATTTCATTCGCTCTCGTGAGCCTTTAGCTTCATCACGCTTCTTGTGAAACTCTTCCTTGAGGTCGTGCAGCATCTGCTTGAAGATTTGAACATCTGCCACGCTGAGCTTGGCCATGTTATTCTTGAAGTATGCCTTCTCATAATCAATTTTGTTCTTCAGCTCAACAATCTTCTGAGCCAAGGCCAACTCATTAGCAATGGCTCCGTGGAAGGTGATGCTGATGCCCACTGGCAGCTGAAGATCATCTATGCTAAGGCTCGGGTCATCAAACCACTCGTCGATGAAGTTGTTCAGAATATCCATGTCAAAGAGGGGCAGATCGTTGAAGATCTCCGCCTCTTGCTTGCTCTTGATCAGTAGCTCAAGGGCATCATCACCAAAATCTTCATCGCTGGATAGATCAATGGTTTCATCTTCGTTTCGCAGAACGACAAGTGGAGTAAGTTCATGCCCATAAATCTTCATGGGCTTCTTCTTGGGCTTCTCCGTCTTCTTGGAGACACGAGAAAGATCTTCAGATTGCACACTGGATTCAGGAGGTGCAGTGGCCAGTGGCTTCACAATCGAAGCTTTTGTTGCGGCAGAGGGCTTTGAAGCCTTTGTCTTCTTCTTCTTTGGCTTCGGTGGAGCAGGCGCATCTTCAGAATCTGTGTCATCACCTGATTGCTCCACAGTGGCCCTCTGAGCAGCTATATGAGAGAGGAGGCCATCGAAATTGTTGAAGGGGCCGATGACATTGGGATTGGCATCATGTGTGCCATCAGCCCTAGGAGCAGATGGACCAGGGTTGAAGTTGAGGCCCAGATCCTTCTTGTTCTTCACAGCAGAATCTTTTGCGAACTGATAGTTGCGCTTGAAAAGATTGTCTTCACGACACCATAACATAGATGATGGGTCGGCATTTTCTGGCTTCGGGCCACGGACCATGCATGGGTAGAAGCCTTGAGCAATGGCTTCGGACTTGGACTTGGGCTGCAGATTTCTGTACAGAATATCTCCCCATGGGCGCTTGATAGCATTCTTCTCTGCATATTCAGGGGTTACGAAGTTGTACTTGAACCATTCCTCTGCCCAATATCTTCGAATCCATTGGATTCGAGTCTTGCGCTGGCCATAGCTCTCTTCAGGATCTGTCTTGTACATTTCAAATAGATCTGGAGGCAAATCCTTAGCTGTGTCACCACGGCGCTGCCTGCCGCCCTTTCTAGCTGACTTCTTTGTTGCCATTATATTCAAACTGAATGGCTTCAAGATAGTGAATGGCTTCCTTTTGCTGGTCAGACAGGAACTAGCTTCAGGAGAGTTGATGTGACACTGTAAGAACTCTGCAAATGAATGCAGACTATGAGAACCAAGGGATTCTCCCACGGACATGTACCTGTGACAGCATTAGAGGTGCGAGGGAAGGGGAAGAGGTCATATGCATTCTCAGAAGATTTTGAAGATAAATCAGTTTGAAGACATTGACCTCAAAGTGCGAAGACATTCACTTATTTGATGAGAGTTGGTTCCAGATTTGTACAAATCCATGAATAAGTACAAGTGAGGAATCTAACTAGTGATGAAGCATAAGTGAATATACTTGGCATGATATGAGATGCAGATAAAGGCAGATCCAAATTTGGAAGTGAAGAAACCACTTTTGGTTGAAGTGGATGGATTTGACGGATCAAAAAGGCAGTAAAAAGTGAGTTTTATTTACCGCTGATGAAGTGCTAGATGAGGTGAAGAGAGAGGCCGGGCAGTTCAATCTTCCGCGCCCTAACTTGGCGGCGGAAGACACCTACAACAGCGGTGGAGAGGACGAGGTCTGCGACCAGCGTGAGGACGGCGTCGAAGAAGTCGCGGTAGCTAAGCGCTTCGTCTCCAGCGTCGACGCGAGCTAGCGGAGGCGCTAGGGTTTGTGCGAGGTGGCGAGGTGGAAGAAGAGATAATGACTGTGGTGAGTTGTGTATTTATAAGGAAAGGGACAGCACAACATAATTACGCAGGTGCCCCTGGCGGTTCACATCTGAAGGACACGTGGCATGCATGCAACTCATTGGAAGTTGTTCCATGTTCCCACGCACGCCTGGATTGTCGGGTGGTCGTTCCGGCTTCTCCGGTATTCAGGCAATAAGTATATGGCATTAAAAACAGATTTAAACTTTTGTCACTTTGTCTTCTGCTGACAAGGATTCAGAGAAGACAATCGACATGTTTCAATAGAATGCATATGATTTGGATAGATAGAATTTGAGGTAGAAGCACAGAGGAGGGGGGGTAAGGTCCGATCACATTCACTTAGATCAAGAAAAATTCAAATATGAAGACATAGCTATAAGTGAATGCTGTAGAGGACAGAACATGAATATATGTATATATCAGTATAAGACCAACTCAACATTGTGAAGATAAACGTGAAGTCAAATCAATGTTGAAGACAAACCATATGCGAAGACTATGCAATTGTGACGCCAATTAAAACACTTCAAACAAGAATTTGGTGGTGGCGTTACCCACAATATAGGAAGTATTAGACCCAGACACGGTGCACAATTATCATGGCGCTCCGAAGTCAAATTCCGTGTTAATGTATTCACACTTAGAGTGTATGTCTTCATTGATTGAAGATATACGTTACTTCGTGTGTTGCACATCTAAGTCATCAACATGCATAAGCGTTAGGATGTGTGTCCAATCACAGGACATTTGAGGATTCTAAGATATTTAGCTCACACCGCAACTTGCAAAACCTTTTCTCATCCAAGGGCTTTGTGAAGATATCTGCCAATTGCTCTTTAGTGTTGACGTGAATGATATCAATATCTTCCTTCATGACATGATCTCTGAGAAAGTGATAACGGATCTGAATGTGCTTTGTCTTCGAGTGCTGGACTGGGTTGTTGGCAATCTTGATGGAGCTTTCATTGTCGTAGTAGAGTGGCACTTGCTTCAGATGGATGCCATAGTCCTTGAGAGTTTGCTTCATCCATAGAAGCTGAGCGCAGCAAGATCCAGCAGCAATGTATTCAGATTCAGCAGTGGAGAGAGATACACAGTTCTGCTTCTTTGAAGACCAACAGACAAGAGATCGTCCAAGAAAGTGACATGTGCCTGATATGGACTTGCGATCAACCTTGTCACCAGCATAATCAGCATCTGAGAATCCAACTAGATCAAACTCTGAGCCCTTTGGATACCATAATCCTAGTGTTGGGGTGTAAGCTAAATATCGAAGAATTCGCTTCACAGCTAAGTGATGCGATTCCTTTGGTGCCGCTTGGAATCGGGCACACATGCAAACGCTAAGCATTATATCTGGCCTAGATGCACATAAATAGAGTAAAGAACCAATCATGGAGCGGTATACCTTTTGATCGAACTCTTTACCATTGTCGTCGGGACCCAATTGACCTTTGGTTGTCATTGGCGTCGTGTACCCTTTGTAGTCTTGCATTCCAAACTTCTTCAGGCAATCTTTGAGGTATTTCTCTTGAGATATGAAGATGCCATTGCTCTGCTGACGAATTTGAAGGCCGAGGAAGAATTTCAGCTCACCCATCATGGACATCTGATATTGCTCTTGCATCATGTGCCCAAACTCATCACTGTATCTCTTGTTAGTGCAACCGAAGATAATGTCATCCACATAGACCTGGCATACAAACAGTTCACCATCATATGTCTTCGTCAAGAGAGTGGGATCCAGGGAACCAGGTTTGAAGCCTTTGCTCTTCAGGAAGTCTTTGAGTGTGTCATACCAAGCACGAGGGGCTTGTTTGAGGCCATACAGTGCCTTATTGAGCTTGTATACCATGTTAGGATGTTTTGGGTCTTCAAAGCCAGGTGGTTGTGCAACATACACTTCTTCTTCAATCTTGCCATTGAGAAAAGCACTCTTCACATCCATTTGGTACAGGAGGATGTTGTGATGGTTGGCATAGGCTAGCAGTATGCGAATGGCTTCAAGCCTAGCCACGGGAGCAAATGTTTCATCGAAGTCAATCCCTTCAACTTGAGTGTATCCTAGAGCAACGAGACAAGCCTTGTTTCTGACAACTTGACCATGCTCATCTTGTTTGTTGCGATAGATCCATTTGGTGCCTATGATATTGTGCTTGCGAGGATCAGGACGCTTGACCAATTCCCATACATTGTTCAGCTCGAACTGTTGAAGCTCTTCTTGCATAGCTTGAATCCATTCAGGTTCCATGAAGGCTTCAACAACTCTCTTGGGTTCAGATACAGAGACAAATGCAAAGTGCCCACAGAAATTTGCTAGCTGTGTTGCCCTTGAACGAGTGAGTGGACCAGGTGCATTGATGCTATCAATTATCTTCTCAATCTGTACTTCATTTGCAACACGAGGATGAACTGGACGAAGATTTTGCCCTTGCCGATCATTGTCTTCGTCTTCAGCATTGGCTTCAGGCTGAACAGTGTCTTCAGGTTGATTAGGTGCAGAAATGTTGATTTCTTCTTCAGCCTGTGCTTCTGAAGGTATGATCTCTCCAGTACCCATAAGCTTGATCGATTCACTAGGTGGGACTTCATCTAGCACATTTGGCAGGTGCTCTCTTTGCGAGCCGTTAGTCTCATCGAACCGCACATCCACAGTTTCAACCACTTTATAGTGAAAGAGGTTGAAGACTCTGTAGGAGTGCGAATCCTTTCCGTATCCAAGCATAAATCCTTCATGTGCTTTCGGTGCAAATTTCGAAGTGTGATGTGGATCCTTGATCCAGCACCTGGCACCAAATACTCTGAAGTAACCGACGTTTGGCTTCCTACCAGTTAGAAGCTCATAGGATGTCTTCTTTAGAAGCTTGTGAAGATAAACACGGTTGATGACGTGGCATGCAGTATCAATGGCTTCAGGCTAGAACTTCCTTGGAATCTTGTACTCATCAAGCATCGTCCGAGCCATCTCAATGAGGGTTTTGTTCTTGCGCTCCATGATGCCATTCTGCTGAGGTGTGTATGGAGCTGAGAACTCATGAGTGATGCCCAAAGTATCAAGATAAGTGTCGAGGCCTGTGTTCTTGAACTCTGTGCCATTGTCACTTCTGATGTGCTTCATCTTGATGCCATAGTTCGTCATGGCACGATTGGCGAATCGTCTGAAGACATCCTGCACTTCATTCTTGTAAAGGATTATATGCACCCATGTGTATCTTGAATAATCATCAACAATGATGAAGCCATAGAGGCAAGCAGTGGTAGTAAGAGTAGAGTAGTGAGTAGGGCCAAATAAGTCCATGTGAAGCAGCTCAAAGGGACGAGATGTCATCATGATTGTCTTCGAGGGATGCTTGGCCCTTGTCATCTTTCCAGCTTCATAGGCACCACACAGATGATCCTTCTTGAACTTGATGCCCTCGATGCCTACGACGTGTTTCTTCTTCGCGAGTGTGTACAAGTTCCTCATGCCAACATGCCCTAGCCTTCGATGCCAGAGCCAGTACTCTGAAGCTTTTGCTAGAAGACATACTGCCAACTATGGTCCTGCTGAGAAATCTACCATGTACAAATCATCTTTTCGATATCCTTCAAAGACTAGAGATTTGTCAGATTCCATAAGCACAAGGCAACGATATTTTCCAAATATCACAATCATGTTCAGATCACAAAGCATTGAGACAGACATTAAGTTGAAACCAAGGGATTCAACAAGCATCACTTTATCCATGTGCTAATCCTTTGAGATTGCAACTCTACCTAGACCAAATACCTTGCTTTTACCAGTGTCAGCAAATGTGATGTGACTTTTGTCAGATGGACGTAAGGTTGAGTCCATGAGAAGACTTCGATCACCAGTCATGCGGTTAGTGCATCCACTGTCCATAATCCACTCAGAAGCCTTTGGTATCGTACCCTACAGTACAGTTAGGGGGATAGGCTTCACCAAGGGAAATGTGAAGCATAAACATTTGACGAACAAGCATATTATCAAAGTTCAGATCCTGGTTAGGGCAGATAGGATGACTGTCAAGAAATCCAGGAACAAAATACATAGTAAGACCATTTGGGCATTTTATCTTGTGCCCCACAAGATGTTTTAGGTCCCCAGCATAAGCATCAGACGCCTTTGATTTCCGGCTGGAGACCTTTCCCTGCAAAAGAGAGTTAATTTTTCTTAACCACCCACATCTTCAGGGGTGGCTTAGAAGCAATGAGTCTAAGTGCAGCATCTGAGAACTTCGGCTTTGGAGCCCTAGCAAATAGCCTTGCAGGAGGTGAATAATACTCATAAGAATAAGCAGAATAGTTCTTGGTCTTATGAACATAGCGGTTTGAAGAAACACGCTCATATTCACAAGTCTGAGTATGATTTCCCTGCAAAACATTGGTGTTAGGGTGACTCTGGTGAGTCCTCTGTCTGTATGAAGCCTTTGGACCATATGAAGCCTTTGGTCTGGAGTTTGTCTTCTTCCTGGGTGGTGTCATGATGACATTCACAGGAAGATTCTCAAGACAACGTTTGGGCACCCAGATCTTCTTCATAGGTGGCCCATTCCTCCAGTTAGTACCAATATACCTGGCAAACACTTCACCATTCTGATTCTTAAACAGTTTATAGTTTACATCAAAGGATTCATCAATGATAATCGAGTTAGTACAAGTGAAGCTAGACAAGGTAGACGGATCCACTAAAGGTCCCTTTGCAGCAACCCATGTGGTTTTGGGGTACTGCTCAGGCTTCCAGTAAGAACCATCACCATTCATTTTCCTCTCGAACCCAACACCCTCTTTCCTAGGGTTTCAGTTCAGAATCTGCTTTTTGAGGACATCACATAGTGTTTGATGCCCTTTGAGACTTTTGTACATTCCTGTCTCAAGCAATGTCTTCAACCTGGCATTTTCATCAGCAATAGTAGTGGTATCCTCAGTAGAGGGGTTAGTTACCACATCAGCAGTTGAAGATATTGCAGCAGTAGCAGCAGTTGAACATTCAGCAATAGAGACAGCGTTATCACGCTCAAGACATTTTAGACATCGTGGTTCAAATCCTTCCTGAGCGGAACTGATCTGTTGAGCGCAGAGTGACTTGTTCTCCTTTTAAAGATCTTCATGAGCCGATCTCAAGTTCTCAAGCTCTTGCTTCCTTTGAAGATAATCATAGGAGAGCTTTTCATGAGTAGTTGAGAGCGTTTCATGACGACTTTCAAGTTCCTCGTACTTAACATGAAGATTTTTAATGTCTTCAATTAAGGACTGAGTTCGGGTCATTTCCGCGTCCAACAGGTCATCGCTTTTGTCTAGCAACTTCTGAATATGTTCCATAGCATTTTGTTGTTCAGTTGCAATTTTAGCAAGTGTTTTGTAGCTAGGTTTAGATTCACATTCAGAGTCATCTTCACTTGATGTTTGAAAGTAAGCATCGGGTGAGTTTACCTTGGCACCACGTGCCATGAAGCAGTAGGTGGGAGCAGAGTCATCCTCATCATTAGCATCAGCGTTGGTGACGGGGCCATTGTCTTCAGTGTTGAAGATGGACTTAGCGACATACGCTGAAGCTAGAGCCAGGCTTGCCACACCTGAATCAGATTCCTCTTCAGACTCCACCTCAGCCTCCTCAGAAACAGACTCCTCCTCTGAATCCATCTCCTTGCCAACAAACACACGAGCCTTGCTGGATGAGCTCTTCTTGTGTGATGAAGACTTTGACGAAGACTTGGAAGAAGGCTTTGAGGATTTCTTCTTCTTGTCATTAGAATCATATTCCTTGCTCTTCTTCTTCTTGGTCTCATTGTCCCACTGTGGACACTCAGAGATGTAGTGACCAGGTTTCTTGCACTTGAGGCATGTTCTCTTCTTGTGATCACGAGTGGAAGCTTCATCGTTTCTTGAGCTGGATCTTGAAGACTTTCTGAAGCCTTTCTTCTTGGTGAACTTCTGGAACTTCTTCACAAGCATAGCAAGCTCCTTTCCAATGTCTTCAGGATCCTCAGAACTGCAGTCAGATTCTTCTTCAGATGAGGAAACAACCTTTGCCTTCAAAGCGCGAGTTCGGCCATAGTTAGGACCATAGATGTCTCTTTTCTTAGATTGCTGGAACTCATGTGTGTTGAGCCTCTCAAGTATGTCAGACGGATCGAGAGTCTTGAAGTCAGGGCATTCTTGAATCATCAGGGCCAGGGTGTCGAATGAGCTGTCAAGCGATCTCAAAAGCATCTTGACAATTTCGTGCTTAGTGATCTCTGTGGCGCCGAGTGCGTGAAGCTCATTTGTGATATCAGTGAGGTGATCAAATGTAAGTTGGACATTCTCATTGTCATTTCTCTTGAAGCGGTTGAAGAGGTTGCGAAGAACACTGATCCTTGAGTCTCTCTGGGTTGAGACACCTTCGTTGACCTTGGAGAGCCAGTCCCAGACTAGCTTCGCAGTTTCCAGAGCACTCACACACCATACTGTCCTTTGGTCAGATGACCACATGTGATGTTCTTGGCAGTTGAATCCAGTTGAATGAACCTCTTGACATCAGTAGGAGTGACACCTTCACCGGCCTTGGGAACACCGTTCTTGACGACATACCAGAGGTCGACATCAATGGCTTCAAGATGCATACGCATCTTATTCTTCCAGTAGGGGGGGGGGGGGGGGGGGGGGGGGGGGGGGGGGGGGGGGGGGGGGGGGGGGGGGGGGGGGGGGGGGGGGGGGGGGGGGGGGGGGGGGGGGGGGGGGGGGGGGGGGGGGGGGGGGGGGGGGGGGGGGGGGGGGGGGGGGGGGGGGGGGACTAGGGGGGGGGTGAATAGGCGATTTTTATGAAAGTCTTCAAAATATGGGGGCTTTGAAGACAGACAGTGAAAAGAACCTATTGATATGCAGCAGAAGGAAGACTACACTAGACAAGCCATAGTCAAGTAAGCAGTGAAGTGAAAGCACGAAGACTATTAGCAGCTAGGTAGTATGGATCAGGATGGAAGAAAGTATGAAGCCAAACAACAACAGTCTTCACACAGTGAAGCCAATCAGATCATGCAAGCAGGCAATGACTTCACGAAGACAAACTGTAAGTAAAGAGAGGTAAGCGATAGAACCAGTTGCTTTATGAGGACAAGGATTTGTTGGACCAGTTCCAGTTGCTGTGACAACTGTACGTCTGGTTAGGGAGGCTGAGATTTAACTCAGAAGACCGCATCTTCACCTTATTCCCCTTGAGCTAAGAACACTTAGTCCTTGCCCAATCACTCTGGTAAGTCTTCAAGGTAGACTTCCAAACCTTCACAGACTTCATTCATCGGCAATCCACAATGACTCTTGGATGCTCAGAACGCGACGCCTAACTGGCTGGAGGATTCACAGTCCTCAAGTGTAACAAGTCTTCAGATCACGCGGACAGAAAGACTTCAGTGATGCCTAACACTCTTTGGCTCTGGGTGTTTTGGGCTTTGTCCTCGCAAGGATCTCTCTCTCAAATGCTTCGGAGGTGGGTTGCTCTCAAACGACAAAAGCCGTGCACTAACTCTGAGCAGCCCCCAATTTATGGTGTAGGGGGTGGGCTATTTATAGCCAGGAGGCAACTCGACCTGATTTGTCCGAAATGACCCTGGGTCACTAAGGAACTGACACGTGTCTAACGGTCAGATTTCAAACACACGCGGTAGCTTGACTTGGGCTACAAGTAAAGCTGACTCATCCAGCTCTGGATAAGATTTGCTCTCATTGTCTTTGCTCGAAGACATAGGATTTGGTTGAGCATCACTTCAGTCACTCTGACTTTGTTCACTTGGACCCCACTTAACAGTGCGGTGGTTCTTATGACCCAACAAAGAAGAAAAGGAAACTACGAAACAACTATGTCTTCGCACTCCATAGTCTTCACGTGAATGTCTTCTCAAGTCATAATCTTCGTTGTAAATATCTTCACAAACCACCATTGTCTTCAATGTCTTCAGACATTTTTAGGGGTCATCTCTGGTAGGTAAGGGGGGGGGGGGGGGGGGGGGGGGGGGGGGGGGGGGGGGGGGGGGGGGGGGGGGGGGGGGGGGGGGGGGGGGGGGGGGGGGGGGGGGGGGGGGGGGGGGGGGGGGGGGGGGGGGGGGGGGGGGGGGGGGGGGGGGGGGGGGGGGGGGGGGGGGGGGGGGGGGGGGGGGGGGGGGGGGGGGGGGGGGGGGGGGGGGGGGGGGGGGGGGGGGGGGGGGGGGGGGGGGGGGGGGGGGGGGGGGGGGGGGGGGGGGGGGGGGGGGGGGGGGGGGGGGGGGGGGGGGGGGGGGGGGGGGGGGGGGGGGGGGGGGGGGGGGGGGGGGGGGGGGGGGGGGGGGGGGGGGGGGGGGGGGGGGGGGGGGGGGGGGGGGGGGGGGGGGGGGGGGGGGGGGGGGGGGGGGGGGGGGGGGGGGGGGGGGGGGGGGGGGGGGGGGGGGGGGGGGGGGGGGGGGGGGGGGGGGGGGGGGGGGGGGGGGGGGGGGGGGGGGGGGGGGGGGGGGGGGGGGGGGGGGGGGGGGGGGGGGGGGGGGGGGGGGGGGGGGGGGGGGGGGGGGGGGGGGGGGGGGGGGGGGGGGGGGGGGGGGGGGGGGGGGGGGGGGGGGGGGGGGGGGGGGGGGGGGGGGGGGGGGGGGGGGGGGGGGGGGGGGGGGGGGGGGGGGGGGGAGACGGTGGCCGACATTGTGAGACGGCGGTTTTGGGTAATTTCTCCTTTATAGAATTAAAAATCAACAGTCCCTAGTGATTGTACTAATGATCAGTGTTGTCTTGTTTGATTGCAGACCTTCTACAGGTGTCTTGAGGAACACGAGGTGGACGCGGCTATGGTTCTCGAAGCCGAGTGCAAGCGCCTACTTCAGAACACACGGCACGAGGCTCGGGTGCAGGCTGTTCAAGACTACTATGCCTCGACTAACATCAGGAGGGAGAAGAAGAAGTGCTGCGTCAAGTATCTGAGTAAGGACAAGTACATGAAGGTAATTACCTATTCTTAAGGCTTTGTACTAGTTTCCTTGATTTGATTCGTAGGCGTAGCGCTGAAATTTCTCTTTGTCTAACTTAAGTGCCCCCGAGATGGTGTGCGGATAAGATGGACTATTGGGAGAGGTTGGTGGATGAGTGGTGCTCTCCCCAATGGCTAGCCGTCCACAACAAGAACAGGGACAAGCGTGCCCAGATGCAAGGTGTGCCACACCATCAAGGGATCTCCAACTTGTTTGAGTACGGGGATCACTGGGTATGTGGTTCGAGACCTTAACGATTCATGCAATTTCATTCTTCATGCTTGCTTTAATTACTATTTTACCCTGTTCCTCTCTTTCAGGCACGACACAACAAGAAGGAGGTGCCACCGCTGTACGACCTCTATGCCATGGCCCATAGTGCCCCGTACAAGAAGGCCAAGGGATTCTCGGAGGATGATCTCAATCATCCAGAGAGATTCACCAACATCTCCTCCCATGACAAGCTTGTGAGGTACAGAGACTGGGGGAAGAAGATGAAAGGTGAGGAGTTCAACCCGAGCCAGAGTCCTTTTGATCCTGAGCTTGTGATGCTATCTGGTGAGGGGAGGAAACATGGCTCAGTAGCCATTGGGGATGGACTCATATGTTGTCCTAGAAGTCTCCCGGAGATCAAGAAGTGCCAGACGAAGTCTCTTCCCGAGATGAGGCCTCAACCACAGCCAATGGAGCTCGCTATCGAGGCTAGGGCCCAGGAGCTTGTGGCAGAGGCAACCAGGCAGGCGGCGGAGAAGGTGAGGGAGATGGAGGAGAGGAGGGCTAATCTGTTGGAGGCGGAGAGGAACCAGAACGACGCGGGTCACCGGGCCCTATACGAGATCCTCGTGGTAAGTTTCTCCCGCATACTAGCCAAATCATGCACGTAATGTTCGTTTCATTACTAACTAATATGACTGACTCGTGAAAACAAAATGTGCAGTCCGTGTGCGAGAAAACCGGCCAGACCCCTCCGCCGATGCCCCAGATTGCTATAGCGGACACGGTGAGTTTCATTTGAATGGTCATTAGTTACTAGTATTCACATTTCAGTTGCATCATGCTAACTAAACATTGCAAATGATCTTTCGTGCAGCACGCCTCCCACAAAGGATCGACCGATCCTTCTCCATCTCGCGGTGGCGCAACCCCGACCGGTCCTTCACCTCCCGGATTATGGTAAGTTTTCCCAAGTGTTTTGCTTAACAAATGCTTTGTTAGCTAGAAAATGGCATAACAACCTAGGATAGCTCAATAATGATCTATAGCTAGCTTAGCTAGTTCATTTATGACATAATTAGCTCACTTAGGTAAAAAATGGCATAACAACCTAGGATAGCTCAATAATGATCTATAATTAGCTTAGCTACTTCATTTATGACATAATTAGCGCACTTAGGTAAAAAATGGCATAACAACCTAGGATATCTCAATAATGATCTATAATTAGCTTAGCTACTTCATTTATGACATAATTAGCGCACTTAGGTAAAAAAATGGCATAATAACCTTGGTTTAGCTCCAAACTATCATATAATTAGTTTATTTTCCTCCAAAATGACAAAATAACCTTACCTAGCTCCAAAATGACCGATTTTAACTAGGATAGCTATTTTAACTAGGATAGCTCCAAAATGAACGATTTTAACTAGGATAGCTCTAAAATGACCTAGGATAGCTATTTTAACTAGGATAGCTCTAAAATGACCTAGGATACCTATTTTAACTAGGATAGCTCCAAAATGACCGATTTTAACTAGGATAGCTCTATAATTAGTTTATCTTCTTCTTCTTCTTTTTCTTCTTCTTCTTCTTCTTCTTCTTCTTCTTCTAGCTAGTCTTCTTCTTCTTCTAACATTCATCTTTCCTAATTTGTAGATTTGCTTGAGATGAGGAAGCTAGCATTGATGGAAACTTGTTGCAAACTTTTACTTGTGCTTGTGCTTCCATTTTATTTATGGAAACTTGTTGCAAACTTGTTGGATATGTTGTTGGAAACTTGTTGGATATGTTGTTGCAAACTTGTATGGAAATGTTGTTGGAAACTTGTATATATATGTTCATGTTGTTGGAAACGTGTATATGTTGTTGGAAACTTATTGTTGGTATGATTGTTGAAATTATTTTGAAATGTGTGTGTATATATATATATGTGAAATTCTGTCAAATTGAATGAATTTAGGAAAAAATAGGAAAAACAGGGGCTATATAGCCACTTTGCTGTCCGCTGGCTGACGGCAAAGGTCTTTGCCGTCCGCTAGCAGACGACAAAGATTCCACGTGGCAGCTACCTGTGCAACCTGGGGTGTAGGGGGCTGGCCTATTTGGCAGATTTGTCGTCAGCCAGTAGACGGCAAAGTCCTTTGCATCTTTGCTGTTCGCTGGCTGACGGCAACGATGCAAAGCCTTTGCCGTCCGCTGGTTGACGGCAAAGCACGCCGTTAACCACTTAACGAACCTGAACTACCACGTGTGTCGTCCAGGCTCTTTGCCGTCTGTCAGCAGACGGCAAAGCCCTTTGCAGCTTTGCTGTCAGCCAGTAGACGGCAAAGAGGCCTTTGCCATAGCCTATTCAGCCGGACCTGTTGCCGTCTGCTGGCTGACGGCAAAGTGCCTGATTTCTGTAGTGAATGTTATCTCTGGTGACAAGTTCGAGGAACTTCACCGAAGTATATATGCGTTGCAGAGAAGAATGAGCTACATCTGTTGAAGACATGTATATGAGAAGATTGTGGTGAAGGAATTATCCCCTCGAAAGATTACTGCTGAAGCAAAGCATTTGGTTCGGTGTTGTTGTCCAAAGAAATTGACTACAACGAACGGTAGTCGAAGACAAATTTAAGATGTAGTATTCTTTTTGTCTTCCTTCTTTGGTTCATTTGAGTCATAGGACCTCCGTACTATTAAGAGGGGTATAGGTTCTCGAAGCTTAGATCCGTTGTGATGCTTAGCCCAAAACCTATGAAAGTTGCGAGAGAAATCTCTTTGTGTTCTGAGCAAATACTTGCCAGCAAGAGACTGTGATCTTCTTCGCTGCGAGAGATTTGTCTCAGACCGAGGAGTTAGCATTACTTGCTCGACAAGCAATGTTACTGTTGTGCTCAAAATCCGACCGTTGGACTCATGTCGTTTGACCATTGTCCGCTCTCGATGTCCAATTTGGTCAGTTCCCATCAGGGAAGGCTGCGGCTATAAATAGCCACCCCGCACCGGCTTTGTCCGGTGGCTGCTCTGATGGAAATATGCCCTAGAGGCAATAATAAAGTTGTTATTTTATATTTCATTATTCATGATAAAGGTTTATTATTCATGCTAGAATTGTATTAATCAGAAACCTAAATACATGTGTGAATACATAAACAAATACTGTGTCCCTAGTGAGCCTCTACTAGACTAGCTCGTTGATCAAAGATGGTTAAGGTTTCCTAACCATGGACATGTGTTGTCATTTGATAACGGGATCACATCATTAGGAGAATGATGTGAAGGACAAGACCCATCTGTTAGCTTAGCATATTGATCGTTCAGTTTATTGCTATTGCTTTCTTCATGTCAAATACATATTCCTTCGACTATGAGATCATGCAACTCCCGGATACTGGAGGAATACCTTGTGTGCCATCAAACATCACCAACATAAATGGGTGATCATAAAGATGCTCTACAGGTATCTTCGAAGGTGTTTGTTGAGTTGGCATAGACCGAGATTAGGATTTGTCACTCCGAGTATCGGAGAGGTATCTCTGGGCCCTCTCGATAATACACATCATAAGCTTGCAAGCAAATGACTAAAGAGTTAGTCATGAGGTGATGTATTACGGAATGAGTAAAGAGACTTGCCGGTAACAAGATTGAACTAGGTATGAAGATACTGACGATCGAATCTCTGGCAAGTAACATACCGATGGACAAAGGGAATTACGTATGTTGTCATAACGGTTTGACCGATAAAGATCTTCGTAGAATATGTAGGAGCCAATATGAGCATCCAAGTTCCGCTATTGGTTATTGACCGGAGAGGTGTCTCGGTCATGTCTACACAGTTCTCGAACCCGTAGGGTCCGCACGCTTAACGTTCGATGACGACATTGTATTATATGAGTTATGTGATTTGGTGACCGAATGTTGTTCGGAGTCTTGGATGAGATCACGGACATGACGAGGAGTCTCTAAATGGTCGAGAGGTAAAGATTGATATATAGGACGATAGTATTCGGACACCGGAAGTGTTCCGGAGTATATCGGGTATTTATCAGAGTACCAGAGGGGTTACCGGAACCCCGGGGGGATATATGGGCCATATGGGCCATGAGAGGGGAGCACACCAGCCCACAAGGGGTGGCGCCCCCCTATGGCAGGAGGCCGAATACGAGAGGGAAAAGGGGGGTTCGGCCCCCCTTCCTTTCTCTCTTCCCCCTTCCCTTTCTTCTCCCGTAAAATAAGGAAATGGGGGGCCACTTGGGGAAACCCCAAGTAGGATTCGGATCCTACTTGGGGCGCCCTGTGACTGCCTCTCCTCCCCTCCCACCTATATATATGTGGGGAGGGGGGCGCCTAGAACACACAACATCAATTGTTAGCCGTGTGCGGCGCCCCCCTCCACAGTTTACACCCTCGGTCATTTTTTCGTAGTGCTTAGGCGAAGCCCTGTGACGATCACTTCACCATCACCGTCACCACGCTGTCGTGCTGACGGAACTCATCTACTACCTCGATGTCTTGCTGGATCAAGAAGGTGAGGGACATCACCGAGGTGCCGTGCGTTCGGTACTAGATCGGTTGGAGCGCGAAGAAAGTTCGACTACATCAACCGCGTTGTGAAACGCTTCTGGTTATGATCTACGAGGGTGCATAGACACACTCTCCCCCTCTCGTTGCTACTCATCTCCATGGATAGATCATTGCGTGTGCGTAGAAAAAAAAATTGTTTTCCATGCAACGTTTGTTGGGGAACGTAGGGGGGGGGGGGGGGGGGGGGGGGGGGGGGGGGGGGGGGGGGGGGGGGGGGGGGGGGGGGGGGGGGGGGGGGGGGGGGGGGGGGGGGGGGGGGGGGGGGGGGGGGGGGGGGGGGGGGGGGGGGGGGGGGGGGGGGGGGGGGGGGGGGGGGGGGGGGGGGGGGGGGGGGGGGGGGGGGGGGGGGGGGGGGGGGGGGGGGGGGGGGGGGGGGGGGGGGGGGGGGGGGGGGGGGGGGGGGGGGGGGGGGGGGGGGGGGGGGGGGGGGGGGGGGGGGGGGGGGGGGGGGGGGGGGGGGGGGGGGGGGGGGGGGGGGGGGGGGGGGGGGGGGGGGGGGGGGGGGGGGGGGGGGGGGGGGGGGGGGGGGGGGGGGGGGGGGGGGGGGGGGGGGGGGGGGGGGGGGGGGGGGGGGGGGGGGGGGGGGGGGGGGGGGGGGGGGGGGGGGGGGGGGGGGGGGGGGGGGGGGGGGGGGGGGGGGGGGGGGGGGGGGGGGGGGGGGGGGGGGGGGGGGGGGGGGGGGGGGGGGGGGGGGGGGGGGGGGGGGGGGGGGGGGGGGGGGGGGGGGGGGGGGGGGGGGGGGGGGGGGGGGGGGGGGGGGGGGGGGGGGGGGGGGGGGGGGGGGGGGGGGGGGGGGGGGGGGGGGGGGGGGGGGGGGGGGGGGGGGGGGGGGGGGGGGGGGGGGGGGGGGGGGGGGGGGGGGGGGGCCAATCGTCATCGAACGTTAAGCGTGCGGACCCTACGGGTTCGAGAACTATGTAGATATGACCGAGACACATCACTACAAAAAAAAAGACACATCCGTCACATTTAGGGCCAAACGATTTTTTTTGTCATACTTATGACACTTCTATGACGATAATTGTGACAAAACCCGGTATCATCATAGATGTGGTAGGCTCCTACTTCTATGACAAAAAATCATGACAGAAAATGGGCTTTTCATCCTGGGCGGGCCAGAGATGTAGCTGCATGACATTCTTTGGGCCGTCCAAGACGGAAAAATCCGTGGTAGAAGCGAGGGCGAGGAAAATATCGGGGAGTTCCCGGTTACGGTGGATGGTCGGGGGCCGAGCGATGCGTGTTTCTCTCGTACGTACGCGCGTGTGTGCGAGGCGTTGCGCTCTAACTGAACCCGAGTGAGGCGTTGGGCTCTAACTGAACCCGAGCGATTGCACTGCAGGCTACGCGTTACTGAACCCAAGCGATCGATCGATCCCTTTGCTACTGCTGCTAACTGAAGCCGATCAAACACTGCTGCCTCCTTCCCTTGATGAACAGTGAGCGTTGTTGGGGGGTTTGGATGAACAGTTCCCGGTGGGGGGTTAGATGAACAGGACCCCATGGTAGTAGAGGCCATTGCCGCTGGATGAACAGGACCCCGATCGCTCGAGCCGGTGGAGGGGTGGATGAACAGGACCCCGTGGAGGGCTGGATGAACAGGACGACCCCGTGGAGGGCTGGTTGAACAGTAGCCGATGGAGGGCTAGATGAATAGTAGCCCATGGAGGGGGTGGTTGAACAGGACCCCGTGGAGAGGGCTGGTTGAACAGTAGCCAGTGGAGGAGCCTGCGGTGGAGGCTGGATGAACAGGAGCCCGTGGATGAACAGTCGCAGGTGGAGGCTGGAGGAGGTCGACGGTGGATGAACAGTAGCCCGTGGAGGCTGGAGGAGGTCGATGGTGGAGATGAACAGTATCCCGTGGAGTCCTGTTTTGCGGTACGCCACACCCCTCCTGATGAACAGGACCCCCGTTTCAACCGTAGCGCTCCAACACAAGTCCGTTTCCTCCGTTTTGCGGTACGCCACACCCTTTCCGGTCAACAGGGCCCCGTTTCGACCGTAGGAGGTCCGTTTCCTCCGTTTTGCGGTATGCCAGACCCCTCCCGATGAACAGGATCCCGTTTCCACAATGGCTGGTCGAACACAAGGCCATTTCCTCCGTTATGCGGTACGCCAGGCCTCGTTTCCATCGGCTGTTCCGTCCAAGCCGGTTGGCTCCCGATGAACAGCACATGTTCCGTTGCCTCCCGATGAACAAGACGCATTCCGTTGCCTCCCCATGAACACGACGACGACGCAACTTCTCCGTTCTGACCCAGCCATGTACACGAGCCCTGGCTGTACGTATGCGCGAGTAGGTTTTCGAGACCCCGCCCGTATGTACGTACGTGGCCGTATTTTCTTCTTTCACCCTGGCCGCTATACGTACGTGTACATGCTACGTGCGCGCCTCTACTACGACACGTGCCCTTCCTTGCATGGCCACGGTTCATCGCTGCAGCCTGCAAACAGACCGATTGTATGTACGTACACGTTCACGACTAGAATGACAACGCTACGTACGCTTCGACCAGGTGGGTCCCGACTGTCAGGCACTTCCTTGCGTGCGAAGATGTAGCTGGTGGGTCCCAGTAGTCAGGGGGCGAATCAATTTTTTTTGCCCGTAATATGGACGCACTTCCTTGCGTGCGAAGATGTAGCTGGTGGGTCCCAGCAGTCAGGGGGGAAACTTTTTTTTCGCGAAATACGGTGGCCCGTCCGGTGGGTCCCTGCTGTCAGGTGGAGGAATAATTATTTTGCGCGTAATAAGGAGGCACTTCCTTGCTGCGGCCGTGGACCCAGCTGTCAGCCTCTCCACGTACAGTACTCTTCCGATGGAAGTCGTTCCTTGACCACATTGACCACGCCGCGCCGAGAGCACCAGGGCGGTGGACGACGGCGAGGCCCAGGAAGGGGACGACACGGAGCCGAGGAAGACGCGACAGTGGAAGCCCACGCGGAGAGGAGTACGAGGGTTCACTGGTTCGGCTGCGGTGTGAGGCTGCCGTCGCCGTAGGGCCTGGCCAGCGGTGGGAGTAGTAGGGGGGTGAGGCCTCTGCGGCAGCACAACCGGCCACGGGAGGCAGGAGCAGGCGGCACGACCGGCGCTGCTCTGGGCGGCTGGAGGAAGAAGACCAGAGGTTGAAGAAGCACTACGGCCGTTGGATGGACATCGTACGGTCACTGGAGTTAGAATCGTTCATATTGACTAAGTTGACAAAGCCCTCCGTCCCCGTCAACTTAGTAGGCCCACAAGTCATCCTCCCACTATGCTGGGTCCCAGTTAGCAGGGGTAGTATTCATTTTTTATGCGCAATAAGGAGGCACTTCCTTGCGTGCGAAGATATAGCTGGTGGGTCCGAGCTGTCAGCGGGGGGAATGCATTTTTTGTGAAATACAGAGGCCCTTCCGGTGGGTCCTAGATGTCAGGTGGAGGAATCATTATTTTGCGTGTAATAAGGAGGCATTTCCTTGTGTGCGGCCGTGGACCCAGCTGTCAGCCTGTCCACATACAGTCCACTTCCGATGGATGTCGTTCGTTGACCACGTTAACCACACCGCGCCGAGAGCACCAGGGCGATGGATGACGACGAGGCCTACGAAGGGAACGACACGGAGCCGGGGAAGACACGGCAGTGGCTGCCCACACGGTGGGGAGTACAAGGGTTGACTGGTTCGGCTGCCGTCACCGGGGAATAACAGCAGGTGTGGGTGAGTAGAGGGATGGCTAGGCCAGCGATGGGAGTATGAAGGGGCGGTCAAGCCTGCGCGGCAGCACAGCCGGCCACGGGAGGAGGGAGCAGGCAGTCCCGCCGGCGCTTGTTTGAGCGGCTGGAGCAGGAAGAGCAGAGATTGAAGAAGCACGACGGCCGTTGGATGGACATCCAACAGTCACTGCTTGTGCGTCAACCTTTTTTTTAGGAAAGCCTCAAATCTGTGGGAAACATCATACAGCCCATCTGCCATTATTTCTAATAATTTACAGCCCATTTGCTAATTCTTAAGGTTTTTTTTTTGGAGCCCATATTCTTTTTGTTAGCATTACAGCCCATATTGTGGCCACAGTTAAAAAATTATACGAAATTTTGCATATTTCGGTGCGGTCCGAACTGTTTTTAATCCCAAAATTTCGAGTCACATTCAAACTGATTTTAAAAAGAAATGTATATCAATATAAAATCCAACAAATTGTCGCATAAAAATAATGCAATTTAAAATCTCAAAATGAAAAAAAAGAAATTTGAAACTAATTGCCGGTTTGATGTGTTTTAAAAATGTACAGCCCATTTCTCATTACTGATAGGCCATTTTCTCGGCCAGCCGGATGAAGCTCTCCTCGTCTTGAAAGTTTGCAGCCCAACAGGCCTGACAAAGCGACTTACTTGACAAATCGCAAAAAAACTGGGCTAGCCATTTTCAGAAAGAACAAAAAACTATTGGGCTGGTCTGTGGTAAACATAAAAGAAAAGGCTGTCTAGACAGGCCAGAGTGCCCCGCACAGCCCAGTTGACACCTTGCTTCCGTCTAAAAAAAAACTAGATAAATGCCACTCCAATTATGGTGATTCATAAAAATGCCACTGCAATTTTCAAACTTTGAAAAATGCCACTGCAATTTTTGCAAACTTCGAAAAACGCCACTGCAATTTGCAAACTTTGAAAAACGCCACTCCAGACTTTGAAAAATGCCACTGGAAATGGCATGAAATGGCATTTTTCAAAGTTTGGAAATTGTAGTGGCATTTCTTAGAATCACCGGATTTGGAGTGGCATTTATCAAATTAACCCAAAACAAAAATAACTGGGCGAGCTGCTGGGTCCCTGGTGTCAGCCGCTCGTTGTGCAATTCTCTCATTTATTGACTACGTTAACAATGGCATGGGACCCAGATGTCAGAAATCCATTAGGAGGAGCCATTTTTTTATTGGCTTGAAATAAGGAGGCACTTGCTTGCGTACTGCCATGACCTTGGCGGGTCCCTGCTGTCATCCTCTCCACGTACAATCATCTCCTGATTGTGTACGCGTCAACTTGGTAGGCCCACAAGTCAGCCTCTAAACCCGTGGAGGACAAATACAACCCATTTAAAAAAATAACAGCCCATTCCATACGTTCAAATGGAAAGTTCAACATTCAGAGCAAAGTAACAGGTCTGATCCACATATAGAGTACTGAACTTCCACGTTGACAACCATCATAGCCAAGTTAACTATCTACTCCCACTAATACTCTAGTAGCGTACAAGTACTAACTTACTCTTAGCTAACTAGACGATGCTGGCCACCATCTGCGGTACATGCTAAATGCTGGCACCGGCGTCCTCCGCCTCGCCTCGGACTTGCCAGAGGTGCGATAGGGCGCGTTGCTCGCGCGCGTTGGCCCTTTCCATGATGGCGTGGTCCACCGAAGCTTCGGCTTCTAAGCGGGAAACCCACTTGACGAGCTTGTAGTAAAATTCAGCGTCGCGAATGCGTGCGTGCCCGACAGCCTCCAGGGCTATTTGCCGGGCGCAGGCCTCCACATAGTTGGCCCAGTTGCGGGTGCTCTGCTCGCGACTCAGAGCGTCGGTGCGCTGCTGCTCCATGTCCCGCTGGCGGCGCAAATCGGCAATACGCTGCTCCTCCGCCAGGCGGTCGCGCTCCAACAACTCCTCATACTTCGCATTGCCATCTAAAGACCGATAGAATGCCTCCTCCCTCCGTCTGCCTTCCGGTGAAAAACCGAACACTAGTTCCGGCGGTGACCGCCTCCGGCGTCGCCTATCGCGGACGGGCGGGGGCATGGCGGACGTGGCGAGAGCGAGGATAAGTGGCGAGCGATGTCTGGTCGATGGGGGCTTATGAGGATAGGGCGAGTTGGGTGATGGTGCCACCGGAGAAGCCCGGGAAATAGTAATTATAGGCGGAAGGTAAGCGAACTAGCGTGTCGCAGGAAAGGCGACGGTCATCGCGGTCATCGGAATTCAATGCATAAGCAGGCATGGCTTAGCATGCCAGCTTGCCGTGGAAAACTAGAAAAACTGAAATTATGACTGTGCCGTCCCGTCCCGTCAGTGGTGCGTCCCGTTCGTGCTGGGTCGCACGCCGGCATGACGGTCAAACGAGTGCACTCGAATCATCCAGATGAGGTACTCCCTCCTTGTCAAAAATGATTCCACCACTCATCATCTATACCTTGGTTGGTTAGATTTTTGAATTAAGCCATGCAAACCGGAAAGGAGGTAGTACGTGCGTGATCCGCTATTTATTCGTGTAGGATCGAGTAGGTCATTTTTTGAATTGAGCCCTGCAAACCGAAAAGGAGGTAGTACGTGCGTGATCCACTATTTATCCGTGTAGGATTGAGTAGGTCGGATAGTGTACGTGTAGGATCGAGTAGGTCGGATGGTGTACGTGTACGATCGCATTAGCTGATGAACGTTCGCTGGGAGATAAGGCATTTGCGAACGTTTTTGCTGGCAGTTTCTTCAGATTCGCATGGCATTTTCTTCAGAGCAGCTTGTCAGTTTCTTCAGAGGTAGGCATTTTTATTCAAAAAAATGCCACTTCGGATCTTGCGTCGCAGCTAAAACTGCCAGGAGCGCATTAGTAGGCTAGCTAGTGATTGATCAGTAACTTGTAAACACTGAGCGAACAGAAATAAGGAACTGTTAGTAACTTGTAAACACTGAGAACACAGAAATAAGGATCATGCTGTGCACAGCAGTAAGAGCTGATCCGTTTGAAATGTTCACACGAGACTCATAGGCCTGGCATTGTAATATGTTCACATTAGTGGCCCAAATTCAAAACCAACTAGTACGATTCCCATACATAAGATCAACATGTGAATGCATCTCAATGATTAAAAGATCATATACAAATATGTAGCTCCACAAGCAAAGATCTAGAAAAAACATCTGTTCTTCCTACTAACATGGATGCTTCTCTTGGCCAACATTTAGTATAGAGTGAAAGACAAAAAAATTTGTGAAGTCTACAATTCCTCTTGCAAACGTAAGTGGTTTCACCAACAACTGGAACCATGAGAATGAACCACACATGATGGAGGAACATCCACTGCAATATGATTTGGTCTTCTCTTGATCACACGGTGAGACTATTTTTGGAATTCAAACTTTAACTTAGGCAAAATGATGCCCATTGTATAATCAGACCAAAGCAATGAAGCACCTAGTGTTGGCCAATAAATAGTACAGTACTACTTTTCTGCAGTCCATGAAGTGACTATCCAATCTTTCTGTGTCTATTTTCAAATGGCACTGCATGCAGTGACTATACTATTCTCTTGTGCAGTTCAACCAAAATTGCGGTCACTTTGTTTGTTTGCCAAATAGCAAAGGGCAGACATATCTGTCTGCATAAATATCAAGTAGTTATTAAACATATACCCAACCTTGTATTTTCGGTTTAAACACGTCTCTTCCGCTTAGCATCTGTCATGTTTTGCACTGGACAATTTGATACAGTCATGTTTTGCCCTGGACAATTTCATACTGAATTGATTTGCTTGTTCAGAGCAGAAATATAGTGCCTATTCTTCATCAGGCCAAGGATATCCATGTTCGCAGTGATGGAAGAGGTGAAATCGATACAACCAAAATTGAGCATCCAACCATTGAATCCTGTCCTGCACCTCCAATGTAGGTCCACCCTGCCAATAAATTCACATGCAAACCACTAGTATTAGGGGGGGGGGGGGGGGGGGGGGGGGGGGGGGGGGGGGGGGGGGGGGGGGGGGGGGGGGGGGGGGGGGGGGGGGGGGGGGGGGGGGGGGGGGGGGGGGGGGGGGGGGGGGGGGGGGGGGGGGGGGGGGGGGGGGGGGGGGGGGGGGGGGGGGGGGGGGGGGGGGGGGGGGGGGGGGGGGGGGGGGGGGGGGGGGGGGGGGGGGGGGGGGGGGGGGGGGGGGGGGGGGGGGGGGGGGGGGGGGGGGGGGGGGGGGGGGGGGGGGGGGGGGGGGGGGGGGGGGGGGGGGGGGGGGGGGGGGGGGGGGGGGGGGGGGGGGGGGGGGGGGGGGGGGGGGGGGGGGGGGGGGGGGGGGGGGGGGGGGGGGGGGGGGGGGGGGGGGGGGGGGGGGGGGGGGGGGGGGGGGGGGGGGGGGGGGGGGGGGGGGGGGGGGGGGGGGGGGGGGGGGGGGGGGGGGGGGGGGGGGGGGGGGGGGGGGGGGGGGGGGGGGGGGGGGGGGGGGGGGGGGGGGGGGGGGGGGGGGGGGGGGGGGGGGGGGGGGGGGGGGGGGGGGGGGGGGGGGGGGGGGGGGGGGGGGGGGGGGGGGGGGGGGGGGGGGGGGGGGGGGGGGGGGGGGGGGGGGGGGGGGGGGGGGGGGGGGGGGGGGGGGGGGGGGGGGTGAGCACATATCTGGGAAAGCTTGCCAGACTTTATATATGTCCATATGCTAATGCAACACCATTCGAATAGTACAAATATAGACTAATCCAGTGGCTAGTGCAACAGTATGGTAGTTATTTTATTACAGGGTACAGTACCATGGTTTTACTGAACAGATTTCCATAATACAAAATGTAAAGGTAACAAGTTTCAGCATTGGTATAGTAGCTGTGCAAGAGCATTAAACCAAATAAAAAAGTCTGAAGGTAACTAGCATTATTAACTAATGACAGTATAAAAAAATTGCAAACCATGTACCTTCAAGGTAAATATTATTAACTAACTCGAGGTATGTAATCTATCAGCATTAACAGCGCAAAAATCTGAAGGTAGTAACAAGATTCATCGTTGGTATACTGGCTGTGCAATAGCATTAGAATGCCTTAGCTGAAAAATCTTTAATACATCCACAATCAACAGCTAACCCTGAAATAATCCACTGACATTAAATGGCACTGCTTAAATTTATCGGTGGCATTAGAGTGAGTGCGGCATTAGTTAAATGTGGCATCACTTTAGCAGTAGCATTGCTTGACTTGACCGCTGGCGTTATACTAACAACAAAAAAGTGGCAATAAGAGCATGGGAGGCCCATTCGGATAGTGGGCGCACCAGTACGATGTACCTCCACGGACGCATAGAGTGGTGAGGCAGGTATGGTTGCCCAGAGCAACAAATATCCAGGCAACATATGTGGATTACGTCCCATTTTTGTTCTCTTTAGCTACTGATTTTCCCCTTTTCAACCTAGATGCGGGTTCGATGCCTAGTCTCTTGGACAGTACAGTTTCCCTTCCTTTCCTTATTCAACCCAGACATGGATTAGTCTGCATGAAGTAGGGTTTCCTTTAATAGTGCAAGTTAAGGTTTTCGTTTGCATGACCAGCAGAGCAGAGGATAGCAAATTGGGAAGATGGTGGAGTGGAAAAAGATCCACATGCAGCGACGTGGCAGATGGGGCAATAGAACAAGGGTATGGTTCGAAAAGAGGTAGCATACCAGAGGGTCGGCGGGAAGTGGCTTCGCTCGTGGTCGTTGTCCTCTGCACACACTACAGCAGCGAGCTTGGGGAAGGAGGCCATCCCGCGCAGGCGCTAGGTCTGAGAGGACGGCCTTGTCGTTAGTGCGTGACCTCGCTCGCCGACGACGAGTGCGTCAACGCTGCACGTCCTTTTCTTCCCCGGTGGATCTGTGACCACCGGTGAGGATGGAGAGAGAGGCCGTCTTTTTTAGATCTGGAGAGAGGGTGATAGTGTGAGAAGCAAGTGGGCAGCCCTTAGCAAGAAAGCGCTAAAGCTCCATCCTATATATCTTTTTTATACTACTAGTACTAGAGGTGGAGTAGTGGTAGAGTAGTTTATATTTTCTCTGCATACAGTACCAGTTAGTCGTGCTTCAAAACTGAATGGCACACCATTAAAAAAAATAAAAGGTCGATAACTAATGCGGCACCTCGGGCCAACGCGGCCAGATCGCATTTTGCACGAGAAATTACACATCATGTTTCGCTGACATGTGGTCTCGTTCCCACATGTCAGTGAGACGACGGCGAGTCCTTTTGTACAATTTCCGAACGGACGTCTATGTAGGCCGGGGCGCCTCTTTGTGTACCGTGGCAACCGTACACCGACTCTTCGCCTTTCCCTCTCGATTTGGAACTGCTGTCGCAAGCTCTTCCTCCCTCCTCCATTTGCATTCACCCTTCCTTCTGCCATTGTTCGATCATCTTCTCCATGGTGGGAACATGCCGGAAACAACCCCGTTATTCTTGCCCCGATCTGAAAGATGACGTGGTGGAGGAACTCATTGATCGGTGCGACGTCATCACCTCGGCTAGCATGGAAGATTCGTTCAAGACCATTCTTGACTCAACTAATAACATCATTACAAGGAACCCAAGGGTCCAGGAGCTGTTTGATCTCCCCTATCTTCTTCATCATGAACCTGGTCACTGGCGCGCGGATGACGCAGGCCTCGCCTTGTGCAAGTTGATGTCGCTTGATAATGATACGTGTGATGTTAAGATGCCATCGCTTGAGGGTAAGGCTTGGGCAGGCGCAAATGGAGATTGGGTTATTTATATTGGGTACAACTGCGAGTGGGAACTTGTGAATGCGTACACTCATCACCGGGTTCCACTTCCAAACTCAGACTGCCTAGAGGTTGAGCACACCAGTATTCTACGTACGTTCAACTATGATCATGGTGACTGTCGTCTACAGAAGATAGCAATTTGTCGAGTTCCCGACCGCTCTTGGGGTTATAGGAATGCTTGTGTTGTTGCTATCTTCGACAAGGTTGTTGCCGTCCTTCATGGTTCGACTCGATGGATATTGCTCAAAAATCAGTTTCTATACACGGATGATCAGTACTGTGATGCAATTCAATACGAGGGTCTTGTGTTTGCTGCCACCACTCGTGGCACTATTTTTGCATGGAATCCTTATGCTTTCAGTACGTTTGTCTTCCACCATAATTATAATTGTTTCATCCACATGCATGCGGGTTAGCTAGTTTCCCTTTACTAATTAACCTTCTTGTCTTTCCAAGGTCCTGTGAACATTCCACCACCTATACTTGACGATGATGATGATCACGAGCATGAGGACCCATATACTCAGTGGCGCCTGGCAACTTATTCCGATGGATCACCTCTTCTTGTCTGTATACAGGGCACTGCTGATGTTACTAAGGAAGCAGGTGTTGTCTCCCATGGTCGCACTCTCCGGACCTATTCCAACATCCGTTGCAGGGTATTCGGGATGGATACTACTGTGCTAGCGCCAACACCTTCTCCCTGGTTTAGTATTAATACTCTTGGAGGAAACTCGCTCTTCCTTGGACAAAACTATCCAATGATGGTGAAAGGCGATCCAACTGCTGTTGACACAACGTTACTACCATTTATGAGAAGCAACTGTATCTATACCTCGGACATTGCTATGGTTCCCTACCGTGGCTATCACAATATGCGTCCTGACATAGGCCGCTTCAGCCTGGATGATCAGTCCTACGTTGGTCTCGAGATTGACAGTAGCTGCCCCTTCCCAGAGAATCACTTCTGGTTCAAAGCAAGCGTTTCCAACGCCGATGATTGGTTGAGCTGAAGTTCATTTCATTGCTTGTTATCTGTTGTGTGATGAAAACTTTAGTATTTACTAGAATGTATCGTCGTTGTCGTTGTGGGTTCATGACCTGTTGTATGTAATAAAATGATATGCCTGTGATAAACTTACTAAATTTATGAATGGCTTTCGAGTCGCTTCTCTAAGTGGGTGCTGCGACGAGGCAAAAAAATATTTTCCGAATACATAATTGTACGTGCATTGCAACAGGTTATCGGATGAGTCCAATCAACAATAGTACTACTACTATTTGTACTAGCTTCACATGCTTCGCATGTCGAGCGGGTGTTTTTACTGTAGCAGTGAATCCCATCATCCTAGGTCCTCGGATGAGTCCAGTAGAAATTGCATTCTGATGTTTGGGTTCAAACTTGCAGAACTGCAGCACTATCTCTACGTCTACGTATACGTAATACAACAAGTTTTTAAACTGGAGACCAGCCACCCACCCTCACAAAGAACACTTTTTAACCTAGCACAGACTCCAGGAAATTTGGCCACAGTGTGAGGTGGGCCATATGTTAATGTGTTCGCTGTACGTAGCAGCACCTCGAATCCTCGATATATAGTAGGGTGGCATGGGCCAGATCAAGCATTCACATCCAGGAGTACGGCACACGCCACCAGCATGACTTCCATCTGACACCATATTTCTTGGAGTCCGTGCTACAGCTATCTCTTCAACCTCGTCGTTTCTCTAACTCAGCCATCGCGCGGTGGGCGAGGTGGGGCTTGCCGATACTAGTCGGTTTCCTCAACTGCGGTCCCACTTGTAAGGCCAACTCCAACGCACGACCCCTAAGACTACCCACAGTGGGAGTAACATAGGTGGTAACATCACACTTATCTAGGCAAAATAGATGATGTGGCATGTAATCAATGAAGAAAGAGAGGCATGTGGTAACATAGCTAGTTACTGTAACATCACACATATCAAGAAAAGATGAGTCTACAACGTAATAAATGAAGTGATGCATGACACAACACATATGTTACTACCCACTGTGAAGGTAGTAGCATAGACTAGTAACATATGCATGTTACTACTCTAAGTTACTCCCCACTGTGACTAGTCTAACGGACCTCCGTTTTGCCCGGATTCTGTCCTTTTGGGTAGGACAATGGGGTCATGTCCGGGCCATTTCTCGGATATGGTGGCCGTGCGCCCAACGCGCGAACGCATCCCTGCCGTGTACATTTTTCTTTGCACACACATATCTTTTTTTCATCATTGATTTTTGGTACATGGAAATACATCACCAAAATTTGACTAGAAAAGCAAGACCAAAGAAAACAAGAACCACAAGAATACATTTTAGAAGATATCCAACTTCCATAACTACTCCTGTAAGTTGGATTAGTGCCTTCTCGATGCATTCATTGTTGATCTGCGGAGGCTCGATCTTGCGTGCTTCTTTCTTCTTCGAGTGTAAAGAAGTAGACATTGCTTCCTCGCATCTAGTCTCATGTCTAGCCTCTATTCTATCAACAAGCGCACTAGTCTCATCTCTAGCCTCTATGCTAGCTAAATGTGCTACAACATCTACTAAATTGCGCTCAATCAATATATCGATGTACTCTTCTTCCCAATACCAAAACTTGCATCCATTCTACACAATAAAATTTTAAGTTAGCACAACAAGTCTAATCCGAGAGCACAATCGAAGCTAAAGTAGCACATACCCCATCGGTTGAGCACTTGATGAACACCCATCCGGGATGTTTCGGCGTTGTAGACACGCGGCGCAAGACCTTCTTTGGGCAGTCGTCGCACGTAATGAGTGGCAACGGTGCGCCGACAAGCTTTTGGGCCAGCACCGAGCCCGGCCGACCGCCATTCATGTATCTGCTGGCGGACCGCCGACGGTGTAGATCCGAGCGGCTAGAGGAGGAGTCAGTACCTGCATGTGGCCTTGCGGCCTTGCCGGGGCCTTCCAGCCCGGTGCCCGGCCAGTCCATGGCGTGGCGCGGCCTCCCACAACCGGGCGAGCTCAAGCGTGACCGGATCCGCTCCAAAGCCGGCCACCGGGTGCGCAAAACACGTAGCCGTGGTTGGGTAGCTCCGGGGCGTCCAGGGAAAGGGGGTTGAGCGAGCGCGCGTCCGAGCTGCACATGCTGGAGTTGGCCTAGCGGCGTGGCGGACCAACCGTGTGGGGGTGCCAAGTGGCTTCGCTCATGTGGGGGACGGAAGCCATCCCATGCGGGCGCTACGTCTGACAGGACGGCCTTGTCGTCAGTGTGTGACCTTTGTGGCAACCGTCCGCTCCCCACTATCCTGTTCGTTGACATGTGGTCCTGTTCCCACAAGTCAGTGAGATGACAGCTAGTCCTTTTGTACAATTTCCGAACGGATGTCTATGTAGGCCGGGGCGCCTCTTCGTGTACCGTGGTAACCGTCCACCGACTCTTTGCCTTTCCCTCTCGATTTGGAACTGCTGTCGCACGCTCTTCCTTCCTCCTCCATTTGCCTTCACCCTTCCTTCTGCCATTGTTCGATCGTCTTCTCCATGGAGGGAACATGCTGGAAACGACCCCGTTATTCTTGCCCCGATCTGAATGATGATGTGGTGGAGGAACTCATTGATCGGTGCGACGTCATCACCTCGGATCACCTCGGCTAGCATGGCAGGTTCGTTCAAGACCATTCTCGACTCAACTAATAACATCATTACAATGAACCCAAGGGTCCAAGAGCGGTTTGATCTCCCCTATCTTCTTCACCGTGACCCTGCTCACTGGCGCGCGAACGACGGAGGCCTCGCCTTTTGCAAGTTGGTGCCGCTTGATAATGATACGTGTGATGTTAAGACGCCATCGCTTGAGGGTAAGGCTTGGGCAGGCGCAAATGGAGATTGGGTTGTTTATATTGGGTCCAACTGCGAGTGGGAACTTGTGAATGTGTACACTCGTCACCGGGTTCCACTTCCAAAAATCTCAGACTGCCCAGAGGTTGAGCACACCGGTTATGACCGTACTTTCAACTACGGTCATGGTGACTGTCGTCTATAGAAGATAGCAATTTGTCAAGTTCCCGACCGCTCTTGGGATTTAATGGAATATGTAGTTGTTGCTATCTTCGACAAGCTTGTTGCTTTCCTTCATAGTTCGACTGGATGGATATTGCTCAAAAATCAGTTTCTATACAAGGATGAGTACTGTGATGCAATTCAATACGAGGGTCTTGTGTTTGCTGCCACCACTCGTGGCACTGTTTTTGCATGGAATCCTTATGCTTTCGGTACATTTGTCTTCCACCGTAATTATAATTGTTTCATCCACATGCATGCGGGTTAGCTAGTTTCCCTTTACTAATTAACATTCTTGTGTTTCCAAGGTCCTGTGAACATTCCACCACCTATACTTGAAAAAATTTATAACCAAGGGGGAGATGACAATGACGATGATGATGATCACGAGCATGAGGACCCATATACTCAGTGGCGCCTGGCAACTTATTTTGATGGATCACCTCTTCTTGTCTGTATACAGGGCACCGCTGATGTGACTAAGGAAGCAGGTGTTGTCTCCCATGGTCGCACTCTCCGGACCTATTCCAACATCCGTTGCAGGGTATTCGGGATGGATACTACTGTGCTAGCACCAACACCTTCTCCCTGGTTTAGTATTGATACTCTTGGAGGAAACTCGCTCTTCCTTGGACAAAACTATCGAATCATGGTGAAAGGCGATCCAGCTGCTGTTGACACAACATTACTACCATTTATGGGAAGCAATTGTATCTATACCTCAGACATTGCTATGCTTCCCTACCGTGGCTATCACAATATGGGTCATGAAATAGGCCGCTTCAGCCTGGATGATCAGTCCTGCATTGGTCTCGAGATTGACAGTAGCTGGCCCTTCCGAGACAAACTCTTCTGGTTCAAAGGAAGCGTTTCCAACGCCGAGGAGTGGTTTAGCTGAAGTTCATTTCATTGCTTGTTATTTGTTGTGTGATGAAAACTTTAGTATTTACTAGAATGTTTTGTTGGAACTAATCTATAATCCAACATGTATCCTCGTTGTCGTTGTGTGTTGATGACTTGTTGTATGTAATGAATGGTACATTTGCATATGCATGTCATAAACTCAATTTATAAATGGTTTTCGACTCACTTCTTGGAGTGTTAGTGCCGTAGTAGTATAGCCAGCATCCGTACTAGTATGAAGTTGCCACATCACATAGAGCCAACCAATAGTTAGGTGTCGCATGGAGGCCGAGAAATATGGTGATAGCGTGACTGCGTGAGGTGGGCTTGTACGTAGTATGATGTACGCACAGGGCTTGCCGTGTTTCCTACTCCTCTGGTCTGCCTCCTTTTGCCGACACGTGGGACATCCAGCATCCAGGTCATGTCATGCAAGAAAATGGAGTGCTAGTTGAAGCCACGTGATGTGCATCTTGGGTTAAACTGTAAATAGGATCTTACTACTCTTGAGTAACTCCAAAAGCGGCCACCAAAGATCTTTATTGGATTTGTTTTTCATCACCAGCACGTCGAGGTGAAAGATGTGCAGGTTCAGTGGGTCCTCTTGCGTTTTCACTGACATGTGGGACCACATGTGAGCAAACAGACGATGGGCTCCGCGCGTCTGCTGGCTGGCTGAGAAGAGAGATAGAGGAGGGCTGATCACGGACTCCAGGAAATTTGTTCTACGTAACCAGTACCTCGATATAGGCTCGATATAGTGGGGTGGCATGGGCCATAACTAGCATTCACGTCTAGCAGTACGACACACGCCACCCACACGAGTCCCATCCGACACCAATTTTCTTGGAGTCCGTGCTACAACCATCTCTTCTCCCTCCTGTTTTCTCAGCCATCGTGTGCTGGGCGAGGTGGGGGTTTGCCGATAGTCGGTTTGCTCAACTGCGGTCCCACTTGTAAGTGAAAATGCAACACAGCATGCATTCCCCCTTGAGCGGCGTGCCGGACCAACCGTGTGGGGGTGCGACGCGAACACGACAAGCTTTTCCTTTTGAACTTGTAACTTGTAAAATTTGGTTCTGCTCCATGGCGCGATCGATAGATAGAAATAACGATTTTCCCTAGAGTAATGAGAAGTTTGGTTCTGGCGCAGTTCATGCATGGAGTACGTGCAAAAATTATGAAGTTGATGCGAAAGGTAAGATAATTACTAGTAGTACCATATACTACAACATGGATTTGACGGAAAGATAAAGATACATATGGATCCATCAACGACATTCTCACGCCCCAGTGCGCCGGGTCACCAACCGACGTGTGAGGAGCAGCGGCGTTGGCGGCGAGCTCAACGTGCTTCTGAACAATGCCGTCCAAGGTTGCCCTGCGGGTCAAGAAGGCCAGCAACGTATCGTCCTCCTCTGGCACGTAGTAGTCCTTGTGGACAATTTGCGCGTAGACGTGGGTGATTATGTCGACGGTGTCTTGCTGCGCCAGGTGCTGCACGGCGAGCGCGACCTCGAGATGGACATTCTCTGGCGCGACGGCGGGCAGTCGCAGGGCCACCAGTGCGTCGAAGAGGTTGTCACCATAGAGGCCATTGAGGGTGGCGGGCATCGTAGAGCCTGGGCGCGTGGGCTAGAGGCGTACGTCAAGGTCGTCCGCGAGCTTCTTGACGACGGTGAACTTGTCGAGGAAGCCGACGAGGACCTTGTCGAACAAGGAGACGAAGCTGTCGTCCAAGCGGCCTCTCACCCTGGTGGCCTCAAGCATGACCTGGAGACGTTCCTTGGTGCCGGGCCGCAGGCCGGCGTCGTGGACCAACTGGCACAGCCGGCTGATGCTTGCCCTCATCGCCTCCATGGGTCTAGCTTCTAGTCAACTGATCTTGCGATTGGAGTGATCACTCTTGCCCTTGGTTAGGGTGCGTAGGTGCGTAGGATTTCGTAGATTGGACTAGCGGGGAGCCTTTATATGAGAAGTGCAGACTGCATTGAATTCACGTGCGTGTTGGCCATCTACTCCTCGGCCCTCTACTGCACCTGCCTTTGGCTGTATGACAGGTGGGCCAGCCACCTGTTGGGCCCACGTGTCATACAACCAAAGGCAGGTGCAGTAAGTCAATGAAGCTGTGTCCCCCTCTGTGCCGGTGCAGTATAGTCATCTCACCGGACCTCTGGTTGGGGCCAAACGAGAGAACTTTGATGTTTACTGGTTTATTAGTCCCCTTTGCATTTTGCGCCAAGTTTTGACCTTTGATTTAACTAATAAAATGTTAATGCATGTAACAAAAAATGTTGTGTAATCCCAAAACACTTAGGCACGGTACATTAACTCCCTCCTCATTTCTTATTTCGTGACATATCAACCAATGAGAGATGTGGGACGTGCATGCTTTCAATGACTTGAGACTAACAAACATGACATGCAGTGGTTAGTTCATTGCATGTAATCCTATTAATTAGCAAAAAGACATTAAGTTCTCTCGCCGATAGGAATAAAACAATACACCATGTATCTGTTTTCTCAGCCATCGTGTGCTGGGCGAGGTGGGGGTTTGCCGATAGTCGGTTTGCTCAACTGCGGTCCCACTTGTAAGTGAAAATGCAACACAGCATGCATTCCCCCTTGAGCGGCGTGCCGGACCAACCGTGTGGGGGTGCGACGCGAACACGACAAGCTTTTCCTTTTGAACTTGTAACTTGTAAAATTTGGTTCTGCTCCATGGCGCGATCGATAGATAGAAATAACGATTTTCCCTAGAGTAATGAGAAGTTTGGTTCTGGCGCAGTTCATGCAGGGGGGGGGGGGGGGGGGGGGGGGGGGGGGGGGGGGGGGGGGGGGGGGGGGGGGGGGGGGGGGGGGGGGGGGGGGGGGGGGGGGGGGGGGGGGGGGGGGGGGGGGGGGGGGGGGGGGGGGGGGGGGGGGGGGGGGGGGGGGGGGGGGGGGGGGGGGGGGGGGGGGGGGGGGGGGGGGGGGGGGGGGGGGGGGGGGGGGGGGGGGGGGGGGGGGGGGGGGGGGGGGGGGGGGGGGGGGGGGGGGGGGGGGGGGGGGGGGGGGGGGGGGGGGGGGGGGGGGGGGGGGGGGGGGGGGGGGGGGGGGGGGGGGGGGGGGGGGGGGGGGGGGGGGGGGGGGGGGGGGGGGGGGGGGGGGGGGGGGGGGGGGGGGGGGGGGGGGGGGGGGGGGGGGGGGGGGGGGGGGGGGGGGGGGGGGGGGGGGGGGGGGGGGGGGGGGGGGGGGGGGGGGGGGGGGGGGGGGGGGGGGGGGGGGGGGGGGGGGGCTAGCCGTGTTCAACATAATTTCCCGTGCGTAGATGCCCATGCATTGCACGAAACACCAAGATTGGGGGTGGACGGCGCCGGCAGCGGCCATCGCGCCAGATTTTTCCATGGCCTTCTAGATGTGGTGGGGAGGAGATAAGGCTGATTGTGAGAGACAAGGAGTTGTTTGTAAATAGGGAACAAGTGTGGGCATCTTTTTGCAAAACTAGAGAAGTTTGGTTTGTATGCGTCAGATCTAGATCCGACGGCTATTGGTGAAAGATGGCAGGCACAACATCATCACCAACTCAGGACCTCTTTGATTCACAGGATTTTGAAAACGTAGGAATAGGACACGGCAATATTACAAGTTTCAAACTGATATTACAAATGTTAGGAGTAATGCTGCACCTACGAAGAGGGAATTACTAGGAAGTTTACGTAAGAACTTTCATTACTTTAGGTGGATGCAGCATTATCGTACAAACTAAAATCCACCGCCCTAACAAGTCACTAATGGGAAAATAATTTTTCAAGTCTCTGGCCACTTGATGTTTCAAAAACAAATTCAGCTTCTGCAGAGACTTTGTCATTTAGGCTTAGACGCTTGTGGTGATCAGCACGCCATTCATTGTTGCGCCAGAGAACGCCAAAACTCATTACCTTGAGCACACTTGCCTCCAGAACAAAGAACCTGGCCAATTTAATCTCAGATGTGCTGCCTCGGTAGTCGATCAAATCAATTTCTGTAAGATGGAGATCAAGGAATTCGATGAGATTGTTATAGTGCAGCACATTTTTCACTTTCGGGTCTTTTTTTATCATCAAGAGGTACCAATATCATTCGCTCATACGATAGGGTTGGCTGGCTAGTGATATTTTTTCACTCTCTCTCTCTCTCTCTCTCTCTTTCTCTTTCCTCTCATTTACCTAGGAGTACATGAAGAGCTTGGGCATTTGTTGCCTTCCACTATGTGGCCGATGCCATATTTTGCAAAAGTATGCCACATAATACGCATCGATGTCAAATCAAAAGATTTTGGCACCGCTCTCACGATGTGAGAGAGTTGGCACCGCTGTGCACGCAGACCCACATGTATAAACAAGTCAATCAAACCAACTACACCAGCCTCTCACTCTCCCAAACAAGTGTTTTTTTATTGCCTCAGTCCTTTCTCTCTCTCTCCCACGCAATTGTTTTTTCATTGCGTGGGTTAATTTGGCACCGGAACAAAGTAGGTGATCCAGATTGGGGCACCAGGTGAGCAATGGAGGGGCATCGATGCCAAATGCATCACAAGTGAATTTGGCACGTGTTTTGGCCTACATAGTGGAGGGTCTTTATAGCCCACTTTTGTACTACCTCGTATTTAGTGTAAAATTTTAACCATAGATTTACCTAAGAAAATGCCAATGCATGTCACCAAAAATTATACCATTTGAAATTATGTTCAAATACGAATCCAACGATATAATTTTTAGTGACATGCATTAACATTTTGTCAGTTAAATCTATGGTCAAATTTTGATACTACAAAATAGGAAGAGTAAACCAGGACGGAGGTAGTACTTGCTCTTAGGGTAACCATAGAGTTACTAGTCTAAGTTACTTTCCACTATGACTAGCCTAGGCTACTATAGTAGTACAACAACAAAAACGATGCAGGTGATCACGTGAGAAAAAAATACTAAAAACATTTCTTTCGGTGCAGTGCGTAGATGCAATTTTGAACACTACACTTGTCATCGTAATTTGGGAAAATTACGAAAAAATTGAGCTACGTTGTGATTACCGTTTACTAATAGGAAAGAAGTTTCACCTCGATGAGTAGCTTCTCCGTGCACGGAAAGCATGTAAGGAATCCAACAACTTGATCCAGATTGAGGACGATAGATTTTATTGCCAAGATCTTCACTGTGCGCATAGACTGGGTCAAGCTTGTGGGAATCATTTTTTGGAAGATGGTCGTAAATACATCAAGAAGAAATTTAAAAATGTGAATTTCAAGAAGACGGAGAAGAAGATGAGTGTTGCACCTGAACGATTATGGATCCAATAAAGAGTTCAGAGAATTTGGCAGACGAGTACACCAACGCTATCAATTTCGGCGTGTCAATGACCCTGATTTTTGTTGGACCTTCTAGATTAGATACAAGCAATCTCTCAAGGAAAGGCGCATTCTCAATGACCATAACGTGGAACAACTGGAGTGATCTCTTCCCAATTGATGTCTTGTTGCGGGGCCAGCAAGACACAAAAATCCATCGGAGATTCGTCGAGGCGATGTGGAGGCTAATGAACCCGTGGATCTGCTTAAGACGAAGGTACTTGAGCGCAGTACAGCTATGGAGTAGGTGCTCCATAGCCTGCTTTGAGATGCCAACATCGAAGAGGTCGAGCTGCTTGAGTTGAGGGAGAAGAAGGGCGGGTGCGGCATTAATCTGGGGAAGATAGCAGGAGCTGAAGCTGGCACGACGCAGCATTGGCATGAGGCAGAGCGCGGACAGCGGCAGAGAGCGACATCGTCCAGCTTCAAAGCTGAGCTCCTCGAGCTGATCTAGGGCGGGGGATAAGAACCACTCGTCGAACTTGGGTTGGACCTTGCAGTTGGTACTGAACATGCGGATGTCAAGGTGTCTGGCTGGCCCAGGGTGCGATGAAAGGATCTTGGAGACTGCGGCCATGCGTTTGCAATCCCTGTCGCAGAGGTAGCTGTCGACGGTGAGGTTGAGGGGGACGTGGCGCCAGAGGGGGCGCCACCGCCGGGAGAGCAGGGTGGTCCGCACGGCAGATTTGGTGGGGAGGAGGCCGATGATGACGAGCAGCATGTCATCGGGGAGGCTGCTGATGAAGTCCAGGCTTGCCGGATGTGGTTTTGGCTCGAGCCGCCTCCGCTTGTTGGCTGCCTCGCCGTCCATCTCAACCGGCGGCGACGCCGGTGTACACGTGTGCTGGTCTGTGTTGTGTGCTGGCCTGCTGGGTGTGCGCGAGTGCGTCCTTCTATGCATGCCGCCGCGCAGTGGTGAATTGTGCGCGAGTGCGTCCTTCACGTGGAAGAAGTGTGTCCTCAATGCGCCCTCAATTTACTAGCGTGCGGGGTGCTACCCCGAGTAGTTTCAACTTTGTTTACTTCACCGCGTGTCAGATGGGCCTCTAGTTTACTTATTTTCACCCACTGCCACATGGGCCAGCACGGGGGGGGGGGGGGGGGGGGGGGGGGGGGGGGGGGGGGGGGGGGGGGGGGGGGGGGGGGGGGGGGGGGGGGGGGGGGGGGGGGGGGGGGGGGGGGGGGGGGGGGGGGGGGGGGGGGGGGGGGGGGGGGGGGGGGGGGGGGGGGGGGGGGGGGGGGGGGGGGGGGGGGGGGGGGGGGGGGGGGGGGGGGGGGGGGGGGGGGGGGGGGGGGGGGGGGGGGGGGGGGGGGGGGGGGGGGGGGGGGGGGGGGGGGGGGGGGGGGGGGGGGGGGGGGGGGGGGGGGGGGGGGGGGGGGGGGGGGGGGGGGGGGGGGGGGGGGGGGGGGGGGGGGGGGGGGGGGGGGGGGGGGGGGGGGGGGGGGGGGGGGGGGGGGGGGGGGGGGGGGGGGGGGGGGGGGGGGGGGGGGGGGGGGGGGGGGGGGGGGGGGGGGGGGGGGGGGGGGGGGGGGGGGGGGGGGGGGGGGGGGGGGGGGGGGGGGGGGGGGGGGGGGGGGGGGGGGGGGGGGGGGGGGGGGGGGGGGGGGGGGGGGGGGGGGGGGGGGGGGGGGGGGGGGGGGGGGGGGGGGGGGGGGGGGGGGGGGGGGGGGGGGGGGGGGGGGGGGGGGGGGGGGGGGGGGGGGGGGGGGGGGGGGGGGGGGGGGGGGGGGGGGGGGGGGGGGGGGGGGGGGGGGGGGGGGGGGGGGGGGGGGGGGGGGGGGGGGGGGGGGGGGGGGGGGGGGGGGGGGGGGGGGGGGGGGGGGGGGGGGGGGGGGGGGGGGGGGGGGGGGGGGGGGGGGGGGGGGGGGGGGGGGGGGGGGGGGGGGGGGGGGGGGGGGGGGGGGGGGGGGGGGGGGGGGGGGGGGGGGGGGGGGGGGGGGGGGGGGGGGGGGGGGGGGGGGGGGGGGGGGGGGGGGGGGGGGGGGGGGGGGGGGGGGGGGGGGGGGGGGGGGGGGGGGGGGGGGGGGGGGGGGGGGGGGGGGGGGGGGGGGGGGGGGGGGGGGGGGGGGGGGGGGGGGGGGGGGGGGGGGGGGGGGGGGGGGGGGGGGGGGGGGGGGGGGGGGGGGGGGGGGGGGGGGGGGGGGGGGGGGGGGGGGGGGGGGGGGGGGGGGGGGGGGGGGGGGGGGGGGGGGGGGGGGGGGGGGGGGGGGGGGGGGGGGGGGGGGGGGGGGGGGGGGGGGGGGGGGGGGGGGGGGGGGGGGGGGGGGGGGGGGGGGGGGGGGGGGGGGGGGGGGGGGGGGGGGGGGGGGGGGGGGGGGGGGGGGGGGGGGGGGGGGGGGGGGGGGGGGGGGGGGGGGGGGGGGGGGGGGGGGGGGGGGGGGGGGGGGGGGGGGGGGGGGGGGGGGGGGGGGGGGGGGGGGGGGGGGGGGGGGGGGGGGGGGGGGGGGGGGGGGGGGGGGGGGGGGGGGGGGGGGGGGGGGGGGGGGGGGGGGGGGGGGGGGGGGGGGGGGGGGGGGGGGGGGGGGGGGGGGGGGGGGGGGGGGGGGGGGGGGGGGGGGGGGGGGGGGGGGGGGGGGGGGGGGGGGGGGGGGGGGGGGGGGGGGGGGGGGGGGGGGGGGGGGGGGGGGGGGGGGGGGGGGGGGGGGGGGGGGGGGGGGGGGGGGGGGGGGGGGGGGGGGGGGGGGGGGGGGGGGGGGGGGGGGGGGGGGGGGGGGGGGGGGGGGGGGGGGGGGGGGGGGGGGGGGGGGGGGGGGGGGGGGGGGGGGGGGGGGGGGGGGGGGGGGGGGGGGGGGGGGGGGGGGGGGGGGGGGGGGGGGGGGGGGGGGGGGGGGGGGGGGGGGGGGGGGGGGGGGGGGGGGGGGGGGGGGGGGGGGGGGGGGGGGGGGGGGGGGGGGGGGGGGGGGGGGGGGGGGGGGGGGGGGGGGGGGGGGGGGGGGGGGGGGGGGGGGGGGGGGGGGGGGGGGGGGGGGGGGGGGGGGGGGGGGGGGGGGGGGGGGGGGGGGGGGGGGGGGGGGGGGGGGGGGGGGGGGGGGGGGGGGGGGGGGGGGGGGGGGGGGGGGGGGGGGGGGGGGGGGGGGGGGGGGGGGGGGGGGGGGGGGGGGGGGGGGGGGGGGGGGGGGGGGGGGGGGGGGGGGGGGGGGGGGGGGGGGGGGGGGGGGGGGGGGGGGGGGGGGGGGGGGGGGGGGGGGGGGGGGGGGGGGGGGGGGGGGGGGGGGGGGGGGGGGGGGGGGGGGGGGGGGGGGGGGGGGGGGGGGGGGGGGGGGGGGGGGGGGGGGGGGGGGGGGGGGGGGGGGGGGGGGGGGGGGGGGGGGGGGGGGGGGGGGGGGGGGGGGGGGGGGGGGGGGGGGGGGGGGGGGGGGGGGGGGGGGGGGGGGGGGGGGGGGGGGGGGGGGGGGGGGGGGGGGGGGGGGGGGGGGGGGGGGGGGGGGGGGGGGGGGGGGGGGGGGGGGGGGGGGGGGGGGGGGGGGGGGGGGGGGGGGGGGGGGGGGGGGGGGGGGGGGGGGGGGGGGGGGGGGGGGGGGGGGGGGGGGGGGGGGGGGGGGGGGGGGGGGGGGGGGGGGGGGGGGGGGGGGGGGGGGGGGGGGGGGGGGGGGGGGGGGGGGGGGGGGGGGGGGGGGGGGGGGGGGGGGGGGGGGGGGGGGGGGGGGGGGGGGGCTCGCGCCCACTATATTTCAAAACACGCCCTCCTCGCCCGAAATCGCTCGCGCCCACTATATTTCAAAACACGCCCTCCTCGCCCGAAATCGCTCGCGCCCAGTATATTACAAAACACGCCCTCCTCGCCCAAAATCGCTCGCGCCCACTATTTGTGAGAAGCAAAGTTACTCTACTATCCCCGACCCTCAGTACACAGACCCAAGCCGAGAAGCCTAAAGGCAGGGGTAGAATTGTAACTCCCCCCACATTTCAGACAAATGCGTCCGTAAGACATGGTTCCCCCTCCCAATTCCCTATTCATACCTCGTGGGTGCCAAATCACCTTCTCCCCGGAAGCTCCCTTCTCCCGAGCCACGAAACCTCAGCCCCTCCTCCGTGGCGCCCCCCACCACACCAAATTCACAGCCGCCCTCCTCTCTAATCCCGGAGACGCTGTCCATTTGCCATCGTGCACTGGGCCGTGTGCCTCTTACTCCGTGCTGACGGAGCTGCCTCGACGACGGCCGCGTGAACCGTACCGAAGCCGATTCACCCCCGCCGTTGTTCACGGCGCCAGAGCGGCTCCAACTTTGGACCCGTCCAGAGCCCCGGCGCTGCTTCCCCGTAGCCGTCGACCATCGCGACATCTCTACTTCCCTGCCGCCGGTAGCCACCGCAACCGCACCGGCCTCACCGACTAGGCAGCTGGAGCTGCCTACTTCACCGGGCCGCCATATAGGTCGCACCCTCATCTCAAATCACTTTATTTAGGCATCAGTTGTCTGAATTTTTATTCTGGGCCAATCGATTCCCAATGGGAAGCAGCACCCCTCGAGCCGGCGGAGCTCCTAGGCTGCCGGTTGGCTGGTGTCTAACATAAGGGTGCGGGGGCGCAAGTTCACCATGGAAGTAGCGCTTAGATGGCTATCTTAGAGTTGCGTGGGTTGAAGGTACTGCCGCCGCCGGATCTGGATGACGGCGAGTCTTTGTGGATTGGCCAGGGGGCGGCGCAACCACGGCAGTGCGGTGGGGCGGGGAGCGGGGTTTTGGTTGGGGCCACGGACGGCGAAGGCAGGCTGCTCTGCCGGTGGTCGCTGGCTCTTCGGGGAAGATTCCGAACAGTGTCAGCCGGGAGGCACAAGACGGCCATCAAGCCATCCGGCGTAGATCGAACAGTACCAAAATAAAATAAAATCATGTGACCCCAATTTAGTCTTCAGTCAACAGACGTGTGACCACTCTTGTACCTTGCCGTTGATCTCTTAGGGTATTTCTTCATATCAGAGAGATGTGTCATTCTTAACATTATGCGTTTTCTGCATCTTCAGCCACACCGTCTTCCGACTCACCGCAGCTGCTCCAACAAGGGAAGCATGCACCGGAAGGGAGCTATAGTCCCCACTCAATAGTTCCCTGCATCGAATGCGCGTGCCCGACATGGACAACCACAACAACTGCAGGGCCATCGACAAGTCAGCACATGATGCTCACTCCTATGGATGGCGGCCAGATAGGTTGTACCCTCATCTTACTTGTGTGCAACATTTATGGCTTTGTTATTCATCTAAGCCTTGAAAATAGATTATCACATTTCACTGTATATTCATGCTGATCTCTTACGGGTCTTGTTCAGGAGTTAACGCTGTTCCATAGTTCAGCTAAGAGACTTGTTCTTTAGGTAACGTTGTTCCATAGTTATCATCCATCAGCCAATGCTATCCCACAGGCTGGTGATTATAGTATTATACCACTTCTAGTATAACCTATGTTGTTCCTTAATACTTTTGTGTGCCATCTAGTTAATCTCGAGTACAAACGATACATATTCTGTAGCTTTCATCTGTGTTCTCCCTTTAGTTTTTGAGACCTGTTGCTGCTAGTTAACCCCAGTCCTACTATTTATGTCATCTCCTATAGGCACTCATTACATAAATCTAACTACTAGTTATCTTGCATGCATGTCAGATATAATTGCACACACTGATTTATCCACAAGAACCTCACGGAGCAATGTAAAGGCCAACAAACTTGACGTCACTGATACCCAATATGATGGAACATGTAAAGGCAGTTCTTCACAAGACTTGCAGAAAGATGATGAATCCTATTCACCCCATAAGGTCCTTGCTCTAACTTGGCCCTTGATATGGGTACAACATGCATATAATGTCCTAGAGTGCATCTACTCTATTGCAATGCCTTGTGCTTCGCCTGCTGATCATGCATGTAAATATGGCATGCTTTCCTTTTTTCAGTACCTATTCCATTAATGATAACATGTTTTCAAATTCAAGTACTGTCAGTCTACTCTATCGCAATGCCATCTGCTTAGTTTGGACATCATGCTTCTCAATATCTTATGCATTGTTATTCATCAGTATGTACTTCATCTGTCTACCATACCATGTTCTTTTTTTTTACATTGAAGTGCTGTTGTAGTGGTCTCTTGCAATGCCATCTTAGTTTCCCAATCATACACGCATATGTTGCCTTAGTGTTTTTCTGTAATGTATTCCGCTAGCATACAGTTTTACATTCAAGTAGTGTTTTTTTTAAAATTGTTGTCCTGTCGTATCCCTAGCTCTTACATCATACTCCCTCCGTCCGGATTACATGTCGCAGAAATGGATAAAACTGGATGTATCTAGAACTGAAATACGCTTAGACCCATCCATTTATTTCCGGATGGAGGGAATACATGTCAATATGTCATGCCTTTCTATTCTTCAGTACCTATTCCATCTGTGTTGTAGCATGTTTTATAATTGAAGCGCCATTCTTCTATATAAGGCATGCGAGGAGATAATAAACCAACTCCAGTTTTCATAGATACTGCTCCAGCACAAAGAAACCCAACTCCCACTGATAATAAGCAGATTCCAGTGGCCAAAGAACTAGTCCGCTCCAGTCCAGCAAAAATATGTCAACTCCATTCTAAGAAGCGTGTGCGTATCCTCGCATCATGAAATTTTATAGCATTCTGATCATATTTTCTACATGTTTCTTACCCATCTCTCTTTTCGAAAATAAGGTTAAACGATAGAAGATTCCCTCCATTGGGATCGTATTCGAGGAAAGTATCTTGCGGGAATTCTCTGTGCTCCAATGCTAATGTAAGTACCTGCTGTATATCACTATATTTTTACATCAGCATGTATTTTGTTAATCGGTGTGAATCCAACCTTTATCTGATCTAAATTCAGTTGTAGCAAAATGTTAAAGGCGACAATGTTGATTTTTGTAAGGAAAACTACCTGGTAGTTTTGCATACTGAGCTACATGAGTGTACTATCTCATATCATGCACATTACTGAATTGTAGTGCTGCTCTGGTTGCCCATTCATTCATTGTGTCAATGTTGCTTTCGTATTACCTTACCTGGCTGATGATAGATGTGCCATATTGTGTTAATTTGGTGTAGGCTGGTGTGGTCTGGTTGCCCAAACGTTCGTTGTGTCAATGTTGCTTTCCTATTATCTGACTTGGCCAATGATAGCAATGCTAGTGTGTTAATTTGGTGCAGGCTACTGAAGATAAGAAGACAAACTCTGAAAACAACAAGGCAACCCCATTGTTTCTTTCCAATAAATCTAGGCCAGGTAATATGGCAATAACTCATGATTAATCCGTTCGGTTCCCCTCCTAATTTATGTTATGATGCAGTGGTCGAGACACTCTCCACTATCAATAATACAAGCCTGCCAAAATCGCCATCTGAATCTGTTCAGTTTCCTCTGTCTCGAATGCAACGGAAAAATGTATGTTTGTGAACCAATTAATGGCTGAAGCAATGATGGAAATGGTGGAGGAATCAGAGTTGCACATTCGTGCGCAACAACAACTGATCAATGTTTTCAGAGACAGTGTAGCAAAGCAGCAAGAACTTGCCCACATGCTTATGGGCGTCATCTGCGCTGAGGTTGCAGATTGTGACGTTGCAGATCGTTAGGTTCTGTTCATTTATTTGCACTGGCATCAATCTTTGATTGCCCAGTGGATGTAATTTCCTGTAATATATGCTGGATGTGCAACGTTTTCCCTGTATGCCGTACCTTTGCTTGATCGGTTTTGGTCCTGTGCATAATTGCTCGTTGTAATGGGCTCAAATTATCTAATTGGGCCTAAAGACATGTACGAACTTTAGTGGGCCCATTAAGTTAATGGGCCGTTACCAGGCCAAAAGTTAATGGTCGGCCCTCTTACCTCCCGGGTCGTTAACAGGCCGACATCAAAGCGGGCAACAGGTGGGCCCATTTGATTTCACGGGCTGTTAACAGGCCATTACTAAGGTCGGGCTACATATGGCCCAACTATACTGTGGGCCTTTAGCAGGCCGAAAGAGACAGCGGGCTCGTACTGGACCATGAAGAGCATGGGCCGCTAAGAGGCCGAAAGTCAGGTCATACTGTAAATGGCCCAACTGTGTTGTGGGCCTTTAATAGGCCGAAAGAGAAACCGGGCTGGTATTGGACCATGAAGAGCATGGGCCGTTAAAAGGCCAAAACTCAGGTCCGACTACAAATGGCCCAACTCATTTATGGGCCGTCAACAGGCTGAAAGACACACCGGGCCGGGAATTGGCCCAACACTTAAATGGGTTGCTAAAAGGCCAAAACTAAGGTCCGACTACAAATGGCCCAACTCATTTATGGGCCGTTAACAGGCTGAAAGACACACCGGGCCGGAAATTGGCCCAACACTTAAATGGGTCATTAAAAGGCCGAAAGATGTACATCCTGAAAATTGGCCCATCCCTTGAATGGGCCGTTAACAGGCCGAAATCACATCGGGCCGATATTGAGCCCAAATATATAGCGGGCTGTGAACGGGCTCGAACTGACGATGGGCTGCAATGGTGTCAAATCTTTAACGGGCCGTTGACGGGCCAAAATTGGCACATCTCGTATGGGTCGTGGGCTTAAATGGACCTGACACAAGTAGGCCTTATATGGGCCGGCCTGCTAATTTTTACTGGGCCAGCCTTTTTCACCGGAATGGGCCACTGTTGGGTCGTGCCATGTGTCGACCTATCATAGGCGCCTCCTGTCTAATGAGTGGATGACATCTATCCCAACGGTGAGCCAACACATGTTTCCTCCGGCCAATGAGAATTTTACACGTGGAAAATCCTCATTGGTCCGGGCTGTTAACGGGTTATCGGATCCAAAACCGGACCCGATAGCTTAACGGCGACCCGTTACGGTGGATGCCACGTGTCGGTCACCCTTGACGAAAGCACTTTCAAGACGCGCCATTTATCGTCATGGAAGTGGACATTCCATGATGATAATTTTGGTAATGTCATGGAACACTTCTACGACAGCACAGGTATGACTATCTTGATTCTGTCATAAAATTGTCATGGATGTACATGCATGACAGAAAACGTGACCTACTGTGACAAACACGTATCATCACGGAAGTGTCTTTTTTTTGTAGTGCATCTCCAGTCAATAACCAATAGCGGAACCTGGATGCTCATATTGGTTCCTACATATTCTACGAAGATCTTTATCGATCAAACTGCATAACAACATACGTTGTTCCCTTTGTCATCGGTATGTTACTTGCCCGAGATTCGATCGTTGGTATCATCATACCTAGTTCAATCTCGTTACCGGCAAGTCTCTTTACTCGTTTCGTAATGCATCATCCCGCAACTAACTCATTAGTCACATTGCTTGCAAGGCTTATAGTGATGTGCATTACCGAGAGGGCCCAGAGATACCTATCTGACAATCAGAGTGACAAATCCTAATCTCGATATATGCCAACTCAACAAACACCATCGGGGACACCTGTAGAGCATCTTTATAATCACCCAGTTATGTTGTGACGTTTGATAGCACACTAAGTGTTCCTCTGGTATTCGGGAGTTGCATAATCTCATAGTCATAGGAACATGTATAAGTCATGAAGAAAGCAATAGCAATAAACTAAATGATCATAGTGCTAAGCTAACGGATGGGTCTTGTCCATCACATCATTCTCTAATGATGTGATCCCGTTCATCAAATGACAACACATGTCTATGGCTAGGAAACTTAACCATCTTTGATTAACGAGCTAGTCAAGTAGAGGCATGCTAGGGACACTCTTTTTGTCTATTTATTCACACATGTACTAAGTTTCCAGTTAATACAATTCTAGCATGAATAATAAACATTTATCATGATATAAGGAAATATAAATAACAACTTTATTATTGCCTCTAGGGCATATTTCCTTCAGTCTCCCACTTGCACTAGAGTCAATAATCTAGATTACACAGTAATGATTCTAACACCCATGGAGTCTTGGTGCTGATCATGTTTTGCTCGTGAGAGAGGCTTAGTCAATGGGTCTGCAACATTCAGATCTGTATGTATCTTGCAAATCTCTATGTCTCCCTCCTTGACTTGATCACGGATGGAATTGAAGCGTCTCTTGATGTGCTTGGTTCTCTTGTGAAATCTGGATTCCTTTGCCAATGCAATTGCACCAGTATTGTCACAAAAGATTTGCATTGGACCCGATGCACTACGTATGACACCTAGATCGGATATGAACTCCTTCATCCAGACTCCTTCATTTGCTGCTTCCGAAGCAGCTATGTACTCCGCTTCACACGTAGATCCCACCACGATGCTCTGTTTGGAACTGCACCAACTTACAGCTCCTCCATTTAATATAAATATGTACCGGTTTGTGACTTAGAGTCATCCGGATCAGTGTCAAAGCTTGCGTCGACGTAACCATTTACGATGAGCTCTTTGTCACCTCCATAAACGAGAAACATATCCTTAGTCCTTTTCAGGTATTTCAGGATGTTCTTGACCGCTGTCCAGTGATCCACTCCTAGATTACTTTGGTACCTCCCTGCTAAACCAATAGCAAGGTACACATCAGGTCTGGTACACAGCATTGCATACATGATAGAACCTATGGCTGAAGCATAGGGAATGAATTTCATTTTCTCTCTATCTTCTGCAATGGTCGGGCATTGAGTCTGACTCAACTTCACACCTTGTAACACAGGCAAGAACCCTTTCTTTGCTTGATCCATTTTGAACTTCTTCAAAACTTTATCAAGGTATGTGCTTTGTGAAAGTCCAATTAAGCGTCTTGATCTATCTCTATAGATCTTGATGCCCAATATATAAGCAGCTTCACCGAGGTCTTTCATTGAAAAAATCTTATTCAAGTATCCTTTTATGCCATTCAGGAATTCAGTATCATTTTCGATCAACAATATGTCATCCACATATAATATCAGAAATGCTACAGAGCTCCCACTCACTTTCTTGTAAATACAGGCTTCTCTAAAAGTCTGTATAAAACCATATGCTTTGATCACACTATCAAAGCATATATTCCAACTCCGAGATGCTTGCACCAGTCCATAAATGGATCGCTGGAGCTTGCACACTTTGTTAGCACCTTTCGGATCGACAAAACCTTCTGGTTGCATCATATACAACTCTTCTTTAAGATATCCATTAAGGAATGTAGTTTTGACATCCATTTGCCAAATTTCATAATCATAAAATACGACAATTGCTAACATGATTCGGACGGACTTAAGCATCGCTACGGGTGAGAAGGTCTCATCGTAGTCAACTCCTTGAACTTGTCGAAAACCTTTCTCAACAAGTCGAGCTTTGTAGACAGTAACATTACCGTCAGCGTCAGTCTTCTTCTTGAAGATCCATTTATTCTCTATGGCTTGCCGATCATCGGGCAAGTCAACCAAAGTCCATACTTTGTTCTCATACATGGACCCCATCTCAGATTTCATGGCCTCAAGCCATTTCACGGAATCTGGGCTCATCATCGCTTCCACATAGTTCGTAGGTTCATCATGGTTAAGTAACATGACTTCCAGAACAGGATTACCGTACCACTCTGGTGCGGATCTTACTCTGGTTGACCTACGAGGTTCGGTAGTAACTTGATCAGAAGTTTCATGATCATCATCATTAGCTTCCTCACTAATTGGTGTAGGAATCACTGGAACTAATTTCTATGATGAACTACTTTCCAATAAGGGAGCAGGTACAGTTACCTCATCAAGTTCTACATTCCTCCCACTCACTTCTTTCGAGAGAAACTCCTTCTCTAGAAAGGATCCATTCTTAGCAACGAATATCTTGCCTTCAGATCTGTGATAGAAGGTGTACCCAACAGTCTCTTTTGGGTATCCTATGAAGACACATTTCTCCAATTTGGGTTCGAGCTTATCAGGTTGAAGCTTTTTCAAATAAGCATCGCAGCCCCAAACTTTAAGAAAGGACAACTTGGGTTTCTTACCAAACCACAGTTCATATGGTGTCGTCTCAACGGATTTAGATGGTGCCCTATTTAACATGAATGCAGCCGTCTCTAAAGCATAACCCCAAAACGATAGCGGTAAATCAGTAAGAGACATCATAGATCGCACCGTATCTAATAAAGTGCGGTTACGACGTTCGGACAAACCATTACGCTGTGGTGTTCCAGGTGGCGTGAGTTGCGAAACTATTCCGCATTGTTTCAAATGAAGACCAAACTCGTAACTCAAATATTCTGGGGGGGGGGGGGGGGGGGGGGGGGGGGGGGGGGGGGGGGGGGGGGGGGGGGGGGGGGGGGGGGGGGGGGGGGGGGGGGGGGGGGGGGGGGGGGGGGGGGGGGGGGGGGGGGGGGGGGGGGGGGGGGGGGGGGGGGGGGGGGGGGGGGGGGGGGGGGGGGGGGGGGGGGGGGGGGGGGGGGGGGGGGGGGGGGGGGGGGGGGGGGGGGGGGGGGGGGGGGGGGGGGGGGGGGGGGGGGGGGGGGGGGGGGGGGGGGGGGGGGGGGGGGGGGGGGGGGGGGGGGGGGGGGGGGGGGGGGGGGGGGGGGGGGGGGGGGGGGGGGGGGGGGGGGGGGGGGGGGGGGGGGGGGGGGGGGGGGGGGGGGGGGGGGGGGGGGGGGGGGGGGGGGGGGGGGGGGGGGGGGGGGGGGGGGGGGGGGGGGGGGGGGGGGGGGGGGGGGGGGGGGGGGGGGGGGGGGGGGGGGGGGGGGGGGGGGGGGGGGGGGGGGGGGGGGGGGGGGGGGGGGGGGGGGGGGGGGGGGGGGGGGGGGGGGGGGGGGGGGGGGGGGGGGGGGGGGGGGGGGGGGGGGGGGGGGGGGGGGGGGGGGGGGGGGGGGGGGGGGGGGGGGGGGGGGGGGGGGGGGGGGGGGGGGGGGGGGGGGGGGGGGGGGGGGGGGGGGGGGGGGGGGGGGGGGGGGGGGGGGGGGGGGGGGGGGGGGGGGGGGGGGGGGGGGGGGGGGGGGGGGGGGGGGGCACGCATCGTCACCTCGTCCTTAGCCAATCTTCGTTTAATCCGTAGCCCCTGTTTCAAGTTGCAAATATGAGCAACAAAATCAGTATCAAATACCCAGGCGCTACTATGAGCATTAGTAAGGTACACATCAATAACATGTATATCAAATATACCTTTCACTTTGCCATCCTTCTTATCCACCAAATACTTGGGGCAGTTCCGCTTCCAGTGACTAGTTCCTTTGCAGTAGAAGCACTCAGTGTCAGGCTTAGGTCCAGACTTGGGTTTCTTCACTTGAGCAGCAACTTGCTTGCTGTTCTTCTTGAAGTTCCCCTTCTTCCCTTTGCCCTTCTTCTTGAAACTAGTGGTCTTGTTGACCATCAACACTTGATGCTCCATCTTGATTTCTATCTCCGCAGCCTTTAGCATGGCGAAGAGCTCGGGAATTGTCTTATCCATCCCTTGCATATTATAGTTCATCACGAAGCTTTTGTAGCTTGGTGGTAGTGATTGAAGAACTCTATCAATGACACTATCAACCGGAAGATTAACTCCCAGCTGAGTCAAGTGATTGTGGTACCCAGACATTCTGAGTATATGTTCACTAACAGAACTATTCTCCTCCATTTTGCAGCTGTAGAACTTATTGGAGACTTCATATCTCTCAATCCGGGCATTTGCTTGAAATATTAACTTCAACTCCTGGAACATCTTATATGCTCCATGACGTTCAAAATGTCGTTGAAGTCACGGTTCTAAGCCGTAAAGCATGGCACACTGAACTATCGAGTAGTCATCAGCTTTGCTCTGCGAGGCGTTCATAATGTCCGGCGTTGCTCCTGCAGTGGGTTTGGAACTCAGCGGTGCTTCCAGGACGTAATTCTTCTGTGCAGCAATGAGGATAATCCCCAAGTTATGGACCCAGTCCGTGTAGTTGCTACCATCATCTTTCAACTTAGCTTTCTGTCGGTGGGAACGACACCTATGGATCACAAGAATCCCTACTACGGTTGGCGGGCACGGGGTCATGAGAAGAGCAGGTCTAACAGGAAGCACGCGGATCATTTACCCAGGTTCGGGCCGCGAGGACGCGTAATACCCTAGTCCTGCTTTGGTGGATGTATTGAGTGTTCTTGTGTTCTTGAGCTAACTACGGGGTGTAACTTGCCCAAAAGAGCTGAATCCCCCTCCAGTACGCCATGGGCCTCCTTTTATAGTCGAAAGGGGCTGCCACAGTGGCACACAGGAGGTGGAAAGGTCTACAGTGCTGCGAGCTTATCGCCCGTATTACAGGACAAGATGCATTTAATGCATTGCTTAGGTGTCCCCTTGCTTTATCGGGGACGGGAACGGAGCCCGTCCCGTCCATCGCCGCCTCACCTTGCTTTGACACGCGCCCAGGCCAGCGATGCGTGCAGTGCCATGTAGGCAAGCAGGCAGCTGAGGTGGCGCGGTGGTAGGGTCTTCATGAAGATCTGCATGCCACCACAGAGGTGCCTCCCGAGCCTTGGTTCCAACGTAGTTGTTGACGGCGCTTGGAACCCTTAGGCTCGAGGGTGGCTTGCTCTGCTGGTGTTGGGCAAGTTGCCCTGGCAAGGCTCTTGCCGGGGCTGCAGAGGCCGCCCCGGCAAGGGCCTTGCCGGGGGAGTCCACCTCGCCCTCTTGTTCTCCTATGTTTCTGGTCTTGGCGTTGCCTTGATCGTCTAGTGCTTCGGCTTCTCTCCGGCTTCCCTCCTTTGCCCTGCTATGTGCGGCCGTGGCGCGTGGCTCTGACTGCCCGTGCACAAGTAAAGGGGTCAAAAGGAGAGCCCCTACTTTTGTACACCGACAGGAGTCCCCGGGCCTGGGCCACACATAAGCGCGACACGTTGTTGGGCCAGGCCCAGAACGGTGCGCGGGCAGGTGGGGCGGATTTTACCGGGGGGGGGGGGGGGGGGGGGGGGGGGGGGGGGGGGGGGGGGGGGGGGGGGGGGGGGGGGGGGGGGGGGGGGGGGGGGGGGGGGGGGGGGGGGGGGGGGGGGGGGGGGGGGGGGGGGGGGGGGGGGGGGGGGGGGGGGGGGGGGGGGGGGGGGGGGGGGGGGGGGGGGGGGGGGGGGGGGGGGGGGGGGGGGGGGGGGGGGGGGGGGGGGGGGGGGGGGGGGGGGGGGGGGGGGGGGGGGGGGGGGGGGGGGGGGGGGGGGGGGGGGGGGGGGGGGGGGGGGGGGGGGGGGGGGGGGGGGGGGGGGGGGGGGGGGGGGGGGGGGGGGGGGGGGGGGGGGGGGGGGGGGGGGGGGGGGGGGGGGGGGGGGGGGGGGGGGGGGGGGGGGGGGGGGGGGGGGGGGGGGGGGGGGGGGGGGGGGGGGGGGGGGGGGGGGGGGGGGGGGGGGGGGGGGGGGGGGGGGGGGGGGGGGGGGGGGGGGGGGGGGGGGGGGGGGGGGGGGGGGGGGGGGGGGGGGGGGGGGGGGGGGGGGGGGGGGGGGGGGGGGGGGGGGGGGGGGGGGGGGGGGGGGGGGGACAGCGCGTCCCTCCTTCCCATGAGCCTGCGGCGGCGGAGCCGGCCACGAGAGGAAGGGGGAGGGGGCGAGGCCGAGGTCACCGCGGCGGTCGGGGAAGAGGGGGACAGGGCGGCGTGATGGCCATGCCTCCGCCAGCGGTGCCTCCCGCGATGGAGGGCCACGTCGGGGACCAGCCCCGCGAATTCTTCATCAGGCTGCGCCGGCCACCGCGTCGTCGCCTCCGCCTCCCCACCCCATTTGCTCTGGAGATGGAGCTCAATCCACCCCAGACCCTTAGGCTGCACATGAGGGGCTGTGGGAACGGCGGCACGCGGGTCGACGTCGACTTCCCCGCTCCTCACGTCATGTACCTCTGCCGTGGATGGAAGACGTTTGCTCGCATCCACAGCCTGATGCTACCTCTTGAGCACTACGTTGGTTTTCCCTGAAGAGGAAGGGGTGATGCAGTAAAGTAGCATAAGTATTTCCCTCAGTTTTTGAGAACCAAGGTATCAATCCAGTAGGAGACCACACTCAAGTCCCACGCACCTACACAAACAAATAAGAACCTCGCAACCAACGCGATAAAGAGGTTGTCAATCCCTTCACGGTCACTTACGAGAGTGAGATCTGATAGATATGATAAGATAATATTTTTGGTATTTTATGATAAAGAGAAAATAAAGATTGCAAAGTAAAATAAACAGCGCCAGAAATAGCTAAGTGTTGGAAGATTAATATGATGGAAAATAGACCCGGGGGCCATAGGTTTCACTAGTGGCTTCTCTCAAGGGCATAAGTATTACGGTGGGTAAACGAATTACTGTCGAGCAATTGATAGAATTGAGCATAGTTATGAGAATATCTAGGTATGATCATGTATATAGGCATCACGTCTGCGACAAGTAGACCGAAACGATTCTGCATCTACTACTATTACTCCACACATCGACCGCTATCCAGCATGCATCTAGAGTATTTAGTTCATAAGAACAGAGTAATGCTTTAAGTAAGATGACATGATGTAGAGGGATGGGGGGGGGGGGGGGGGGGGGGGGGGGGGGGGGGGGGGGGGGGGGGGGGGGGGGGGGGGGGGGGGGGGGGGGGGGGGGGGGGGGGGGGGGGGGGGGGGGGGGGGGGGGGGGGGGGGGGGGGGGGGGGGGGGGGGGGGGGGGGGGGGGGGGGGGGGGGGGGGGGGGGGGGGGGGGGGGGGGGGGGGGGGGGGGGGGGGGGGGGGGGGGGGGGGGGGGGGGGGGGGGGGGGGGGGGGGGGGGGGGGGGGGGGGGGGGGGGGGGGGGGGGGGGGGGGGGGGGGGGGGGGGGGGGGGGGGGGGGGGGGGGGGGGGGGGGGGGGGGGGGGGGGGGGGGGGGGGGGGGGGGGGGGGGGGGGGGGGGGGGGGGGGGGGGGGGGGGGGGGGGGGGGGGGGGGGGGGGGGGGGGGGGGGGGGGGGGGGGGGGGGGGGGGGGGGGGGGGGGGGGGGGGGGGGGGGGGGGGGGGGGGGGGGGGGGGGGGGGGGGGGGGGGGGGGGGGGGGGGGGGGGGGGGGGGGGGGGGGGGGGGGGGGGGGGGGGGGGGGGGGGGGGGGGGGGGGGGGGGGGGGGGGGGGGGGGGGGGGGGGGGGGGGGGGGGGGGGGGGGGGGGGGGGGGGGGGGGGGGGGGGGGGGGGGGGGGGGGGGGGGGGGGGGGGGGGGGGGGGGGGGGGGGGGGGGGGGGGGGGGGGGGGGGGGGGGGGGGGGGGGGGGGGGGGGGGGGGGGGGGGGGGGGGGGGGGGGGGGGGGGGGGGGGGGGGGGGGGGGGGGGGGGGGGGGGGGGGGGGGGGGGGGGGGGGGGGGGGGGGGGGGGGGGGGGGGGGGGGGGGGGGGGGGGGGGGGGGGGGGGGGGGGGGGGGGGGGGGGGGGGGGGGGGGGGGGGGGGGGGGGGGGGGGGGGGGGGGGGGGGGGGGGGGGGGGGGGGGGGGGGGGGGGGGGGGGGGGGGGGGGGGGGGGGGGGGGGGGGGGGGGGGGGGGGGGGGGGGGGGGGGGGGGGGGGGGGGGGGGGGGGGGGGGGGGGGGGGGGGGGGGGGGGGGGGGGGGGGGGGGGGGGGGGGGGGGGGGGGGGGGGGGGGGGGGGGGGGGGGGGGGGGGGGGGGGGGGGGGGGGGGGGGGGGGGGGGGGGGGGGGGGGGGGGGGGGGGGGGGGGGGGGGGGGGGGGGGGGGGGGGGGGGGGGGGGGGGGGGGGGGGGGGGGGGGGGGGGGGGGGGGGGGGGGGGGGGGGGGGGGGGGGGGGGGGGGGGGGGGGGGGGGGGGGGGGGGGGGGGGGGGGGGGGGGGGGGGGGGGGGGGGGGGGGGGGGGGGGGGGGGGGGGGGGGGGGGGGGGGGGGGGGGGGGGGGGGGGGGGGGGGGGGGGGGGGGGGGGGGGGGGGGGGGGGGGGGGGGGGGGGGGGGGGGGGGGGGGGGGGGGGGGGGGGGGGGGGGGGGGGGGGGGGGGGGGGGGGGGGGGGGGGGGGGGGGGGGGGGGGGGGGGGGGGGGGGGGGGGGGGGGGGGGGGGGGGGGGGGGGGGGGGGGGGGGGGGGGGGGGGGGGGGGGGGGGGGGGGGGGGGGGGGGGGGGGGGGGGGGGGGGGGGGGGGGGGGGGGGGGGGGGGGGGGGGGGGGGGGGGGGGGGGGGGGGGGGGGGGGGGGGGGGGGGGGGGGGGGGGGGGGGGGGGGGGGGGGGGGGGGGGGGGGGGGGGGGGGGGGGGGGGGGGGGGGGGGGGGGGGGGGGGGGGGGGGGGGGGGGGGGGGGGGGGGGGGGGGGGGGGGGGGGGGGGGGGGGGGGGGGGGGGGGGGGGGGGGGGGGGGGGGGGGGGGGGGGGGGGGGGGGGGGGGGGGGGGGGGGGGGGGGGGGGGGGGGGGGGGGGGGGGGGGGGGGGGGGGGGGGGGGGGGGGGGGGGGGGGGGGGGGGGGGGGGGGGGGGGGGGGGGGGGGGGGGGGGGGGGGGGGGGGGGGGGGGGGGGGGGGGGGGGGGGGGGGGGGGGGGGGGGGGGGGGGGGGGGGGGGGGGGGGGGGGGGGGGGGGGGGGGGGGGGGGGGGGGGGGGGGGGGGGGGGGGGGGGGGGGGGGGGGGGGGGGGGGGGGGGGGGGGGGGGGGGGGGGGGGGGGGGGGGGGGGGGGGGGGGGGGGGGGGGGGGGGGGGGGGGGGGGGGGGGGGGCCGGGCGACAATGTTTATCTTAAAAATAACAAGGATTCGTTCCTTGGCATGGGCCTCGCTCACGCACAAAAGAACCCGGCAAACACCCTTTTTCATTAAAAACATCCCATACAGGTACAGTTCATATGGAATTAAAAACATGAGCAAGGGGATTACAAGTTTTAAATCTAACAAGTGCCCGCAGGCTTACAAACTAAAAAGAGATAAGGTGCCCGTAATCCCTTTCTTTTCCCTCTCCTCAGAAGGTAGAACAAGACAGTAGGAGGGCAAAAGGGGCGCCTAGGCGAGGTACAAGGAGCAGAAGGCACCAAGAGAACATCTTGGTGCTGGGAAAGGAGCTGGAAGACGAGGCAGCGGGCCGGCAATACGCGACGAAGGCGTCGGTGCCCGCGTACTCCGAGTTGACGGCCACCACCCGCCTTCTTCGCCTTCTCTGGCCCTCCTACGCCAGCCGCCCAAGGAGATGACGGGGAGCGCCCCGATGGAGAGCTTGATGAGGAAGGCCCTCGGCAGGGTGCGAGGCCGAGGGAGGGGCGACGCGGTCAGTCGAAGTCGGAGTCGGCATCCTGCCGCTCGACTCCCTCGTCGTCGTTGTCGCTGTCCTCCTCGTCACTCCCGCTCGAGGAGGAATCTTCATCGTCGGAGGAGCTCTCCACGCAGCACTTCAGGCGAGTTCCAAGATCTCCGAAGACCTTGACGGAGAGCAGGCTGTCCTCCATTAGCTTGAAGTAGAGGACGAGCCCCGCCGTCAGGCTGTGGATGCAAGCAAACGTCTTCCATCCACGGCAGAGGTACATGACGTGAGGGGCGGGGAAGTCGACGTCTGGGGCGGATTGAGCTCCATCTCCAGAGCAAATGGGGTGGGGAGGCGGAGGCGACGACGCGGTGGCCGGCGCAGCCTGATGAAGAATTCGCGGGGCTGGTCCCTGACGTGGCCCTCCATCGCGGGAGGCACCGCTGGCAGAGGCACGGCCATCACGCCGCCCCGTCCCCCTCTTCCCCGATCGCTGCGGCGACCTCGGCCTCGCCCCCTCCCCCTTCCTCTCGTGGCCGGCTCCGCCGCCGCGGGCTCGTGGGAAGGAGGGACGCGCTGTCGGGCGGCGACCCTCGCCCCCACCGTTGAAGGACCGGCGCCTCCTCTCACCATGGCAGATGGAAGAAAAGGAGTGGAGGTAGAAGGAAATGGATGGGGGAGAATGTGGGACGCCGTCCCCCTCCCCTCCTTATAAAGGGGCGGGGTCGGGGCTCGGCCGCCCCATTCAACCAATCCAGTCACTAGGAGCGCAGGGAATCAGGACCGACCCACTGCCCCAATCAGCGACGGCCCGGTTTCCCGCCTCCACCGCCTGCCACCTGCATGGGGGACACATGGCGAGCAAGCAGAACCAATGGGACGGGTGAGGCGACCGTTCCCCACCCCGTGATCGTGGGGCACGGACACCTTGAAGGCCATGACCCGGGTCCGCCCGAATAAATGAGCCGCGCCTCTGCGCCTCCCTCTTTCCTGGGGAAGGCGCGAGCCGCCCCTTCGCCACGATGTGACGCATGCGTGCGGGAACCGCCCCACGCATGGCCCCCACGTCACACACGACCCCCCATGTCGCGCATTCAACACGGGTCGTGGGGAAGCGCAGCGGACGAACAGTTACTGCGGTAAAATCCGCCCCACCTGCCCGCGCACCGTTCTGGGCCTGGCCCAACAACGTGTCGCGTTTATGTGTGGCCCAGGCCCGGGGGCTCCTGTCGGTGTACAAAAGTAGGGGCTCTCCTTTTGACCCCTTTACTTGTGCACGGGCAGTCAGAGCCATGCGCCATGGCCGCACGTAGCAGGGCAAAGGAGGGAAGCCGGAGAGAAGCCGAAGCATAAGATGGTCAAGGCAACACCAAGACTAGAAACACCAAAGAACAAGAGGGCGAGGTGGACTCCCCCAGCAAGGCCCTTGCCGGGGCGGCCTCCGCAGCCCCGGCAAGAGCCTTGCCGGGGCAACTTGCCCAGCACCAGCAGAGCGAGCCACCCTCGAGCCTAAGGGTTCCCAAGCGTCGTCAACAACTACGTTGGAACCAAGGCTCGGGAGGCACCTCTGTGGTGGCATGCAGATCTTTGTCAAGATCATAAACATGTGAGATCAGATGAGGACCAGAAGACGGCAACCCTCGGCGGGATCCCAGCCGAGGGAATCCACAAGACCCCCGGCAAGCGCCTTGCCGGGGACGACTGCAACGCCACGGCAAGACCCTTGCCGGGCCCCTGGCAAGGCCCTTGCCGAGGACATCAGCGGGGCCACAGCCAGGCCCGCGTCGACCAAGGCTCCACCGCCATTCGCATGCAGCTGCCAGCCCAACCAGCTGGGCAGGCACCTGCGTGGCAACATGCGGCTTCCAGGCCAACTCAGCAAGCACCTGCGTGGTGGCATGCAGATCTTCGTGAAGACCCTACCACCGCGCCACCTCAGCTGCCTGCCTGCCTACATGGCACTGCATGCATCGCTGGCCTGGGCGCGTGTCGAAGCGAGGCGAGGCAGCAACGAACGGGACGGGCTCCGTTCCTGTCCCCGATAAAGCAAGGGGACACCTAAGCGATGCATTAAATGCATATTGTCCTGTAATACGGGCGATAAGCTCGCAGCACTGTAGACCTTTCCACCTCCTGTATGCCACTGTGGCAGCCCCTTTCGGCTATAAAAGGAGGCCCATGGCGTACTTGAGGGGGATTCGGCTCTTTTGGGCAAGTTGCACCCCGTAGCTAGCTCAAGAACACAAGAACACTCAATACATCCACCAAAGCAGGACTAGGGTATTATGCATCCTCGCGGCCCGAACCTGGGTAAACGATCCGTGTGCTCCCTGCTAGACCTGCTCTTCTCGCGACCCCGCACCCCGCCAACCGTAGTAGGGATTCTTGTGATCCCATAGGTGTCGTTCCCACCGACAAAAACAGAGGATTTCTCTGTGATACGGTGATTAACAGGTTCAGGAAGTATATATAGATTTTTTTTATCTTGGATGACAAGCATACGGAAGAAAAATGGAGTCCGGAAGGTGTCCCAGGTGGGCACAACCCACCTGGGCGTGCCAGGCTGCAAGCCTGGCGCGCCCTGGTGTCTTGTGCCCACCAGGGTATGCTTCCTGGAAGTTTCTTTATTTCCTAAATTTTTAAATATTCCAAAACTGATAAAAAAATATTTTTTATGGATTTTTCGGAGTCCGTTTACTTACCGTATCACGTACCTCCTTATTTTCATGATTCTGGAGTGTTCCGGAAGGACTCTTTTATGTGTTCTTCTGGTGTCAAAGTTTGGATAATATTACTTTCAACATTAATGGGCGTACCTGAGATATAATGTTTTATTTGTTGCCCATTGACAACCTTTGGGTTAGTACCTTCGGAATTATTTATTTTGATGGCTCCAGACCGATAAACCTCCTCGATGGCATATGGGCCGTTCCATTTTGAGAGGAGTTTTCCTGCAAAGAATCTGAAATGAGTTGTACAAAAGAACATATTCTCTGACTTTAAATTCACGCTTTTGGATTCTTTTGTCATGCCATCTTTTAACTTTTTCTTTGAATAATTTTGCATTTTCATAAGCTTGGGTTCTCCATTCATCTAATGAGCTAATATCAAATAACCTCTTTTCACCGGCAAGTTTGAAATCATAATTGAGTTCTCTGATTGCCCAATATGCTTTATGTTCTAACTCAAGAGGCAAATGACAAGCTTTTCCATAAACCATTTTATAAGGAGACATACCCATAGGATTTTTATATGCTGTTCTATAAGCCCAAAGTGCATCATCTAATTTCTTAGACCAATTCTTCCCGGACCTATTGACAGTCTTTTGCAAAATTAATTTTATTTCTCTATTGCTAAGTTCAACTTGACCACTAGACTGAGGATGATAAGGTGATGCAATTCTATGGTTAACATCATACTTGGCAAGCATTTTACGGAAAGCACCATGAATAAAGTGTGAACCACCATCAGTCATTAAATATCTAGGGACTCCAAACCTTGGGAAAATAACTTCCTTAAGCATTTTAATAGAGGTGTTGTGATCAGCACTACTGGTTGGAATAGTTTCTACCCATTTATTAACATAATCAACAGCAACCAAAATATGTGTATACCCATTAGAGGAAGGAAAAGGTCCCATGTAATCAAATCCCCAAACATCAAATGGTTCAACAGCGAGTGAATAATTCATAGGCATTTCTTGACGCTTACCGATATTACCTATCCTTTGACATTCATCACAAGATAAGACAAACTTACGAGCATCCTTGAAGAGAGTGGGCCAATAAAATCCAGACTGCAGTACCTTGTGAGCAGTTCTATCTCTAGCATGATGCCCTCCATAAGCTTCGGAGTGACATTTCCGTAGGATTTGTCCCTGTTCATGCTCAGGTACACAACCTCTAATAATACCATCTACTCCTTCTTTATAAAGATGTGGGTCATCCCAAAAGTAGTGTCTTGAATCATAGAAGAATTTTTTTCTTTTGTTGGTATGTAAAGCTAGGTGATAAATATTTAGCAACAATGTAATTATCATAATTAGCATACCAAGGAGTACTGTGAGCAACATTTATTGCAGCTAACTTCTCATCAGGAAAACTATCATCAATAGGTAGTGGGTCATCAAGCACATTTTCAAGCCTAGATAAATTATCAGCTACTGGGTTCTCAGCTCCTTTTCTATCAATGATATGTAAATCAAATTCTTGTAACAAGAGAACCCATCGAATAAGTCTAGGTTTAGCATCTTTCTTTTCCATAAGATATTTAATAGCAGCATGGTCTGTGTGAACAGTTACTTTGGAATCAACAATATAAGGTCTAAATTTATCACAAGCAAACACAACTGCTAAGAATTCTTTTTCAGTAGTAGCATAATTTTTTGAGCACTGTCTAGAGTTTTACTAGCATAATGAATTACATTAAGTTTCTTATCAACTCTTTGTCCTAGAACAACACCAACAGCATAATCACTAGCATCACACATAATTTCAAAAGGCAAGTTCCAATCAGGTGGTTGAACAATAGGTGCAGAAATTAAGGCTTTCTTGAGTGTTTCAAAGGCTTCTAAACAATCATCATCGAAAACAAAAGGAATATCCTTTTGCAAAAGACTAGTAAGAGGCCTAGAAATCTTAGAAAAGTCTTTGATAAATCTCCTATAGAAACCAGCATGACCTAAGAAACTACGAATACCTTTTATATCTTTAGGACATGCATGGCATTTTCTCAATTGCATCAACCTTAGCTTTGTCCACTTCGATACCTCTTTCTAAATTTTATGACCCAAGACAATGCCTTCATTAACCATAAAGTGGCACTTTTCCCAATTCAAGACAAGATTTGTTTGTTCACATCTCTGCAAAACTCAATCAAGATTGCTTAAACAATCATCAAAAGACTTCCCATAAATAGAAAAGTCATCCATGAAAACCTCAACAATCTTTTCACAAAAGTCAGAGAATATAGCAGCCATACATCTTTGAAAGGTAGAAGGTGCATTACATAAACCAAAAGGCATACGTCTATAAGCATAGGTTCCAAAAGGACAAGTAAAAGTGGTCTTTTCTTGATTAGGTTGAGAAACAGGTATTTGTGAAAAACCAGAATATCCATCAAGGAAGCACAAGTGTGTGTGCTTAGATAATCTTTCAAGCATTTGATTAATAAAAGGCAGAGGGTAATGATCTTTTCTAGTTGCTTTGTTTAATTTTCTAAAATCAATTACCATTCTATAGCCTGTAACTATTCTTTGTGGAATAAGTTCATTCTTATCATTAGGAACAACAGTAATACCTCCTTTCTTAGGGACATAATGAACAGGACTTACCCATCTACTATCAGCTATAGGATAGATTATACCTGCTTCCAGAAGTTTTAATATTTCCATTCTTACCACTTCTTTCATCTTCGGGTTCAACCGACGTTGGTGATCAACAACAGGTTTAGCATCAGGTTCCATATTAATTTTGTGCTGACATAGAGTGGGACTAATGCCATTTAAATCATCAAGAGTATATCCAATAGCAGCTCGGTGCTTCCTTAGAACTTTCAATAATCTTTATTCTTCATGTTCTGAAAGGTTAGCACTAATAATAACAGGATATATCTTCTTTTCATCAAGATAAGCATATTTCAAAGTGTCTGGCAATTGTTTTAATTCAAACACAGGATCACCTTTAGGTGGAGGAGGACCTCCTAGAGTTTCAATAGGCAAATTGTGTTTAAGCAGAGGACGTTGTTCAAAGAAATTTTTATCTATTTCATTTCTTTCATGCATATGTAAATCATTTTCATGGTCTAGCAAATATTGTTCTAAAGGATCATTAGGTGGTACAGCAATAGAAGCAAGACCAATTAATTCATCCTTACTAGGCAATGCTTTTTCATGAAGCTTTCTACTAAACTTGAAAAAAATAAATTCATGAGACTCATCACCAAAACTAACACCCAAAGTTTGCTTCTCACAATCTATTCTAGCATTAACGGTGTTCAAGAAAGGTCTACCAAAGATAATGGGACAAAAGTCATCTTGTGGGGAACCAAGAACAAGAAAATCAGTAGGGTATTTAATTTTCCCACACAAAACTTCTACATATCTAACAATCCCAATCGGTGATATTGTTTCTCTATTAGCAAGTTTAATAGTAACATCTATGTCTTCTATTTCTACGGGTGCTATGTCATTCATAATTTCTTGATATAAGGTGTAAGGAATAGCACTCGCACTAGCACCTATGTCACATAAACTATGATAACAGTGATCTCCTATTTTAACTGAGATGACATGCATGCCAACAACAGGTCTATGTTTATCTTTTTTATCAGGTTTGGCAATTCTAGTAGCTTCTTCACAAAAGTAAATAACATGCCCATCCATATCTTCTTCCAAGAGATCTTTAACCATAGCAATACTAGGTTCTACTTTAATTTGTTCATCAGGTTTAGGTGTTCTAATATAGCTTTTGTTAACCACAGTTGGAACTTTAGCATGTTCCTTTATCCTAACAGGGAAAGGTGGTTTCTCTATATAAGCAGAAGGAACAACTGGATCAACATTATAAAGTATAGTTTCTTCTTTAACCGGTACCGGTTCTTTAGTTTCTTCTTTAATATGTGGGTGATATTTAAACCACTTCTCTTTAGGGATTTCAACATGAGTAGCAAATGATTCACAAAAGGAGGCTACTATCTCAGAGTCAAGTCCATATTTAGTGCTAAACTTTTGAAAAGCATCGGTATCCATAAAAGATTTAACACAATCATACTTAAGTTTAATACCTGACTCTTTACCTTCATCGAGTTCCCAATCTTCCGAGTTGCGTTTAATTCTTTCCAAAAGATCCCACCGGAATTCAATAGTCTTCTTCATAAAAGAACCAGCACAAGAAGTATCAAGCATGGTTTGATCATTACGAGAAAGCCGAGCATAAAAATTCTGGATAATAATTTCTCTTGAGAGCTCATGATTTGGGCATGAATATAACATTGACTTAAGCCTCCCCCAAGCTAGAGTGATACTTTCTCCTTCACGAGGCCAAAACTTATATATATAATTCCGATCACGATGAACTAGATGCATAGGATAATTTTTTTGGTGGAACTCCAATTTCAAGCGATTCCAATTCCAAGATCCAATATCATCGCATAGCCTATAACATGCCAATGATTTTCCCTTCAAAGATAAAGGGAAAACCTTTTTCATAACTTCATCCCTGGGTAAACCTGCAAGCTTAAACAATCCACAAATTTGTTCTACATATATCAAGTGCATATTAGGATGTTCGGTTCCATCTCCTGCATAAGGATTAGCTAGCAGTTGTTCTATCATACCCGAAGGAATTTCATATTCAATATTTTCAGTAGGTGCAATAGGTTGAGGGGTAACTAATTGTGGTTCCGGACGAGGTGAAGATACCCCGAACAAACCCCTCAAAGGATTGTTTTCCATAGTAACAAGTGACAATAAATTTCAGCACACTATATAAATGTTTCCTTACCAAATTCCACTTACCAAACGTGCTTCACTCCCCGGCAACGGCGCCAGAAAATAGCCTTGATGACCCACAAGTATAGGGGATCAATTGTAGCTCTTTTCGATAAGTAAGAGTGTCGAACACAACGAGGAGCAGAAGGAAATGACAAGTGGTTTTCAGCAAGGTAATGTCTGCAAGTGCTGAAATTGTAAGTAGCGGAGTAGTTTGATAGCAAGATAATTTGTAACGAGCAAGTAACGATAGTAGTAACAAAAGTGCAGCAAGGTATCCCAATCCTTTTGAGGCAAAGGACAGGCCAAAACGGTCTCTTATGATAAGCAAAGCGTTCTTGAGGGTACACAGGAATTTCATCTAGTCACTTTCATCATGTTGGTTTAATTCGTGGTCGGTACTTTGATAATTTGACATGTGGGTGGACCGGTGCTTAGGTGTTGTTCTTACTTGAACAAACCTCCTACTTATGATTAACCCTCCCGCAAGCATCCGCAACTACGAGAAAAGTATTAAGAATAAATTCTAACCATGGCATTAAACTTTTGGATCCAATCGGTCGCTTACGGAATAGCGCATAAACTGGGGTTTAAGCTTCTGCCACTCTCGCAACCCATCATCTAATTGCTACTCCACAATGCGTTCCCTTAGGCCCAAATATGGTGAAGTGTCATGTAGTCAACGTTCACATGACACCACTAAGGGAATCACAACATACATACTATCAAAATATCGAACACATATCAAGTTCACATGATTACTTGCAACATGATTTCTCCCGTGACCTCAAGAACAAAAGTAACTACTCACAAATGATAAACATGCTCATGATCAGAGGAGTATTAAATAGCATATTGGATCTGAACATATAATATTCCATAAAATAAACCATATAGTAATCGACTACAAGATGTAATCGACACTACTAGTCACCCACAAGCACCAATCTATAGTTCTGGTAACAAGATAGAACACAAGAGATGAACTAGGGTTTGAGATGAGATGGTGTTGTTGAAGATGTTGATGGAGATTGCCCTCCCCAAGATGGGAGAGTTGTTGGTGATGATGATGACGATGATTTCCCCCTCCGGGAGGGAAGTTCCCCCGGCAGAATCGCTCCGCCGGAGGGCAAAAGTGCTCCTGCCTAAGTTCTGCCTCGAGGCGGCGGTGCTCCATCCCGAAAGTCCTCCTCTTATTTTTTCTAGGTCAAAATGACCTATATACCAGAATATGGGCACAGGAGGTGGGCCTGGGTGAGCACAACCCACCAGGGTGCGCCTGGGCTCCCTGGCACGCCCAGGTGGGTTGTGCCCACCTGGTGGTTATTTTCTCCAATAATTCTCAAATATTCCATAAAAAATCGTCGTGAAGTTTCAGCTCATTTGGAGTTGTGCAGAATAGGTAGCCTGACGTAGCTTTTTCAGGTCCAGATTTCCAGCTTCCGGAATTCTCCCTCTTTGTGTATACCTTGCATATTATGAGAGAAAAGGCATTAGAATTACTCCAAAAAGCATTATTATGGATAAAAACATTATAAATAATAGTAAGAAAACATGATGCAAAATGGATGTATCAAGAATCAAAAGAGAGAAGAAGCCATCCAGCTACTACCTACGGACCCGTAGGTCTACAATGAACTACTAACGCATCATTGGAGAGGCACCAATGAGGATGATGAACCCCTCCATGATGGTGTCTAGATTGGATCTTGTGGTTCTGGAACTTGCGACGGATGGAGTTGTGTTTCGTCGACTCCTGATACGTCTCCAACATATCTATAATTTATGAAGTATTCATGCTGTTTTCTTATCATTCTTGGATGTTTTACAATCATTTTATAGCAACTTTATATCATTTTTGGGACTAACCTATTGACCCAGTGCCCAGTGCCAGTTGCTATTTTTTGCTTGTTTTTTACATCGCAGGAAATCAATATCAAACGGAGTCCAAACACCGCAAAACTTCTTGGAGATTTTTTATGGACCAGAACACCCAAAATGGGCCAGAGCAGCACCTGGGGGGTACCCCGAGGGGGGCACAACCCACCAGGGCGCGCCTGGGGGCCCAGGCGCGCCCAGGTGGGTTGTGCCCACCTCGGTGGCCTCCCGCACCCCCTCTTTACCCTATAAATTCACAAATATTCCAAAACCCTTCGAGGTTAAGCTAGACCAGAAGTTCCACCGCCGTAGGCCTCTGTAGCCACCAAAAACCAATCTAGACCCTTTCCGGCACCCTGCCGGAGGGGGGAATCATCACTGGTGGCCATCTTCATCATCCCGGCGGCCACCACGATGAGGAGGGAGTAGTCCACCCTCGGGGCTGAGGGTTTGTACCAGTAGCTATGTGTTTAATCTCTCTCTCTCGTGATCTATATCATGGGCTTTGTTAACATAGATGGATCATATGATGTTTCTCCCCTCTATACTCTTGTTGTGATTAATTGAATCTTTACCCTTTGAAGTTTTGTCTTGTCGGATTTAATATTCAGATATGAGAACACATGATGTATGTCTTGCGGTATGAATACTTGAGGTGACAATGGGGTATCATATTTATTCACTTGATGTATGTTATGGCACTCAACTTGCGGATTCCCGAGGTGACATTGGGGTAATCTCTGCATAGGGGTTGATGCACGTTTTTATTATCTTTTCTCCGATAGAAACTTTGGGGTCTTTTTGTAGTTCTTTGTGTGGATTGAATATTATGATCATGAAGTTGTTTGATGCATATCATAGAATTAACTCACGGATACTTGAGGTGACATTGGAGTATCTAGGTGACTTGAGAGTTGGTTGATGTGTGTCATATGGTGTTATTTTAGTATGAATTCTTGATTAGATCGATCGGAAAGAATAGTTTGCATTATTTTAGTACGAACTCTAGGATAGATTGATCAGAAAGAATAGCTTTGAGGTGGTTTCGTACCCTACAAACAATTTCTATCTTTTGTTCTCCGCTAATAGGAACTCGGGAGTGATTCTTTATTGCAATTTGGGGGATAATCATATGATCCAACTATGTTAGCATTGTTGAGAGGTTGCACTAGCGAAAGTACAGACCCTAGGCCTCATTTTCAAGCATTGCAATGCCGTTTTTTGTGCCTGTTTACTATTTGCTACCTTGCTGTTTTTATTTATTCAGATTATATAAATATATTTCTACCATCCATATTACACTTTTATCACCATCTCTTCGCCGAACTAGTGCACCTATACAATTTGCCATTGTATTGGGTGTGTTGGGGACACAAGATATTTCTTGTATTTGGTTGCAGGGTCGTTAGAGAGAGACTATCTTCATCCTACGCCTCCCACGGATTGATAAACCTTAGGTCATCCACTTGAGGGGAAATTGCTGATACGTCTCCAACATATCTATAATTTTTGATTGTTCCATGCTATTATATTATCTGTTTTGGATGCTTAATGGGCTTTATTATACACTTTTATATTATTTTTCGGACTAACCTACTAACCAAAGGCCCAGTGCAAATTGCTGTTTTTTTGCCTATTTCAGTGTTTCACAGAAAAGGAATATCAAACGGAATCCAAATGGAATGAAACCTTCGGGAGAGTTATTTTTGGAACAAACGTAATCCAGGAGACTTGGAGTGGACGTCAAGGAAGCAACAAGGCAGCCAAGAGGCAGGGAGGCGCGCCCAGGGGGGTAGGCTCCACCGACCTCCTTCCTTCGCCTATATATACTCATATACCCTGAAAACATCCGAGAGCACCACGAAACCCTATTTCCACCACCGCAACCTTCTGTACCCGTGAGATCCCATCTTGGGGCCTTTTTCGGCGCTCCGCCGGAGGGGGAATCGATCACGGAGGGCTTCTACATCAACACCATAGCCTCTCCGATGATGTGTGAGTAGTTTACCACAGACCTTCGGGTCCATAGTTATTAGCTAGATGGCTTCTTCTCTCTCTTTGGATCTCAATACAAAGTTCTCCTCGATTCTCTTGGAGATCTATTCGATGTAATTCTTTTTGCGGTGTGTTTGTCGAGATCCGATGAATTGTGGGTTTATGATCAAGATTATCTATGAACAATATTTGGTTCTTCTCTAAATTCTTATATGTATGATTTGTTATCTTTGCAACTCTCTTCGAATTATCAGTTTGGTTTGGCCTACTAGATTGATCTTTCTTGCAATAGGAGAAGTGCTTAGCTTTGGGTTCAATCTTACGGTGTCCTTTCCCAGTGACAGCAGGGGCAGCAAGGCACGTATTATATTGTTGCCATCGAGGATAAAAAGATGGGGTTTATATCATATTGCTTGAGTTTATCCCTCTACATCATGTCATCTTGCCTAATGCGTTACTCTGTTCTTATGAACTTAATACTCTAGATGCATGCTAGATAGCGGTCGATATGTGGAGTAATAGTAGTAGATGCAGAATCGTTTCGGTCTACTTGTCGCGGACGTGATGCCTATATACATGATCATGCCTAGATATTCTCATAACTATGCGCTTTTCTATGAATTGCTCGACAGTAATTTGTTCACCCACCGTAGAATTTGCTATCTTGAGAGAAGCCACTAGTGAAACCTATGGCCCCCGGGTCTATCTTTCATCATATAAGTTTCCGATTTATTTTACTTTGCAATCTTTACTTTCCAATCTATATCATAAAAATACCAAAAATATTTATCTTATTATCTCTATCAGATCTCACTTTTGCAAGTGGCCGTGAAGGGATTGACGGGGGGGGGGGGGGGGGGGGGGGGGGGGGGGGGGGGGGGGGGGGGGGGGGGGGGGGGGGGGGGGGGGGGGGGGGGGGGGGGGGGGGGGGGGGGGGGGGGGGGGGGGGGGGGGGGGGGGGGGGGGGGGGGGGGGGGGGGGGGGGGGGGGGGGGGGGGGGGGGGGGGGGGGGGGGGGGGGGGGGGGGGGGGGGGGGGGGGGGGGGGGGGGGGGGGGGGGGGGGGGGGGGGGGGGGGGGGGGGGGGGGGGGGGGGGGGGGGGGGGGGGGGGGGGGGGGGGGGGGGGGGGGGGGGGGGGGGGGGGGGGGGGGGGGGGGGGGGGGGGGGGGGGGGGGGGGGGGGGGGGGGGGGGGGGGGGGGGGGGGGGGGGGGGGGGGGGGGGGGGGGGGGGGGGGGGGGGGGGGGGGGGGGGGGGGGGGGGGGGGGGGGGGGGGGGGGGGGGGGGGGGGGGGGGGGGGGGGGGGGGGGGGGGGGGGGGGGGGGGGGGGGGGGGGGGGGGGGGGGGGGGGGGGGGGGGGGGGGGGGGGGGGGGGGGGGGGGGGGGGGGGGGGGGGGGGGGGGGGGGGGGGGGGGGGGGGGGGGGGGGGGGGGGGGGGGGGGGGGGGGGGGGGGCCCCTTGCTAATCTTTTTAAGAGATCCAATTATGATGAACCAATTTCTAGTGATTTGAGTGCACTAGATTATCTTTATGAGGTTTTGCTTGAAATTCGTGAATCCGAAAATTGTGATGAAGAAATTTATGAAGAGATTCACGATAGCTCCTTGAATAAAAAGCATGATTGCAATGATTTTACTATAAATTCTCTTGATGTCAATTGTGCTAATAATATGCAAAACCCTAAGCTTGGGGATGCTAGTTTTGCTATGTCTACTACTTGCTGCAATGATCATGATTGGGGTGATTCTTCTTATGATCTTGAAAATTTATTTAAGCCCCATGATGAATATGAGATTGATAATAGTGTTTGCAATAATATTGAAAGTGGGTTTGGAGAGGTCATGACTTTAGTTAATGATAATCCCACTATTTTGGAAGAGTGTCAACTTCGCATGCATGTGGATCATGTAGAAAATATGTTATGTGATAGCTATATTGTTGAATTTGAATATGATCCCACATATAATTATTATGAGAGAGGAAAATATGGTTGTAGAAATTTTTATTTTACTAAATTACCTCTCGTCATGTTGAGATTGCTATCGTCTCTTTCTTCTTCCTTGCATATGCTAATTTTTGCTTGCTATGATAATTTGTTTGCTTATAAAATGCCTATGCATAGGAAGTATGTTAGACTTAGATGTGTTTATCACGTGTTCTATGATGCTCTATTTGTGCTTTAATTCTTGTCTTTGATGTGAGCATCATTAAAATTACAAATGCCTAGCTAGGGGCGTTAAACGATAGCGCTTGTTGGGAGGCAACCCAATTTTATTTTTGTTCCTTGATTTTTGTTCCTGTTTAGTATTAAATATTTCATCTAGCCTCTGGTTAGATGTGGTTTTATGTTTTAATTAGTGTTTGTGCCAAGTAAAACCTATAGGATCTTCTTGGGTGATAATTATTTGATCTTGCTGAAAAAGAGAGAAACTTTCTGCTCACGAAAACAATTGTTAAAAATCACCATAAAGTGATAAAATACTGATTCCAATTGAAGTAGATCAATAAACAAATTATTTAGGTCTTCCTATTTTGTCAGAATTTTTTAGTTACAGAAGTTTGCGTTTGATACAGATTACTACAGACTGTTCTGTTTTTGACAGATTCTGTTTTTCGTGTGTTGTTTGCTTATTTTAATGAATCTATGGCTAGTATCGGGGGGTATGAACCATAGAGAAGTTGGAATACAGTAGGTTTAACACCAATATAAATAAATAATGAGTTCATTACAGTACCTTAAAGTGGTGGTTTGTTTTATTTCGCTAACGGAGCTCATGAGATTTTCTGTTGAGTTTTGTGTTGTGAACTTTTCAAGTTTTTGGGTAAAGACTTGATGGATTATGGGATAAGGAGTGGAAAGAGCCTAAGCTTGGGGATTCCCAAGGCACCCCAAGGTAAAATTCAAGTACAACCAAAAGCCTAAGCTTGGGGATGCCCCGGAAGGCATCCCCTCTTTCGTCTTCTTCCATCGGTAACTTTACTTGATGCTATATTTTTATTCACCACATGATATGTGTTTTGCTTGGAGCGTCTTGTATGATTCGATTCTTGTTTTTTTAGTTTACCACAATCATCCTTGCTGTACACACCTTTTGGAGAGACACACATGAATCGGAATTTACTAGAATACTCTATGTGCTTCACTTATATCTTTTGAGCTAGATAATTTTGCTCTAGTACTTCGCTTATATCTTTTAGAGCACTGTGGTGGTTTTATTTTATAGAAATTATTGATCTCTCATGATTCACTTATATTATTTTTAGAGTCCTATAGAACAGCATGGTAGTTTGCTTTGGCTATAAAATTAGTCCTAATATGATGAACATCCAAGATGGGTATAATAAAAACTATCATATAAAGTGCATCAAATACTATGAGAAGTTTGATACTTGATAATTGTTTTGAGATATGAAGATGGTGATATTAGAGTCATGCTAGTTGAGTAGTTGTGAATTTGAGAAATACTTGTTCGGGGGGGGGGGGGGGGGGGGGGGGGGGGGGGGGGGGGGGGGGGGGGGGGGGGGGGGGGGGGGGGGGGGGGGGGGGGGGGGGGGGGGGGGGGGGGGGGGGGGGGGGGGGGGGGGGGGGGGGGGGGGGGGGGGGGGGGGGGGGGGGGGGGGGGGGGGGGGGGGGGGGGGGGGGGGGGGGGGGGGGGGGGGGGGGGGGGGGGGGGGGGGGGGGGGGGGGGGGGGGGGGGGGGGGGGGGGGGGGGGGGGGGGGGGGGGGGGGGGGGGGGGGGGGGGGGGGGGGGGGGGGGGGGGGGGGGGGGGGGGGGGGGGGGGGGGGGGGGGGGGGGGGGGGGGGGGGGGGGGGGGGGGGGGGGGGGGGGGGGGGGGGGGGGGGGGGGGGGGGGGGGGGGGGGGGGGGGGGGGGGGGGGGGGGGGGGGGGGGGGGGGGGGGGGGGGGGGGGGGGGGGGGGGGGGGGGGGGGGGGGGGGGGGGGGGGGGGGGGGGGGGGGGGGGGGGGGGGGGGGGGGGGGGGGGGGGGGGGGGGGGGGGGGGGGGGGGGGGGGGGGGGGGGGGGGGGGGGGGGGGGGGGGGGGGGGGGGGGGGGGGGGGGGGGGGGGGGGGGGGGGGGGGGGGGGGGGGGGGGGGGGGGGGGGGGGGGGGGGGGGGGGGGGGGGGGGGGGGGGGGGGGGGGGGGGGGGGGGGGGGGGGGGGGGGGGGGGGGGGGGGGGGGGGGGGGGGGGGGGGGGGGGGGGGGGGGGGGGGGGGGGGGGGGGGGGGGGGGGGGGGGGGGGGGGGGGGGGGGGGGGGGGGGGGGGGGGGGGGGGGGGGGGGGGGGGGGGGGGGGGGGGGGGGGGGGGGGGGGGGGGGGGGGGGGGGGGGGGGGGGGGGGGGGGGGGGGGGGGGGGGGGGGGGGGGGGGGGGGGGGGGGGGGGGGGGGGGGGGGGGGGGGGGGGGGGGGGGGGGGGGGGGGGGGGGGGGGGGGGGGGGGGGGGGGGGGGGGGGGGGGGGGGGGGGGGGGGGGGGGGGGGGGGGGGGGGGGGGGGGGGGGGGGGGGGGGGGGGGGGGGGGGGGGGGGGGGGGGGGGGGGGGGGGGGGGGGGGGGGGGGGGGGGGGGGGGGGGGGGGGGGGGGGGGGGGGGGGGGGGGGGGGGGGGGGGGGGGGGGGGGGGGGGGGGGGGGGGGGGGGGGGGGGGGGGGGGGGGGGGGGGGGGGGGGGGGGGGGGGGGGGGGGGGGGGGGGGGGGGGGGGGGGGGGGGGGGGGGGGGGGGGGGGGGGGGGGGGGGGGGGGGGGGGGGGGGGGGGGGGGGGGGGGGGGGGGGGGGGGGGGGGGGGGGGGGGGGGGGGGGGGGGGGGGGGGGGGGGGGGGGGGGGGGGGGGGGGGGGGGGGGGGGGGGGGGGGGGGGGGGGGGGGGGGGGGGGGGGGGGGGGGGGGGGGGGGGGGGGGGGGGGGGGGGGGGGGGGGGGGGGGGGGGGGGGGGGGGGGGGGGGGGGGGGGGGGGGGGGGGGGGGGGGGGGGGGGGGGGGGGGGGGGGGGGGGGGGGGGGGGGGGGGGGGGGGGGGGGGGGGGGGGGGGGGGGGGGGGGGGGGGGGGGGGGGGGGGGGGGGGGGGGGGGGGGGGGGGGGGGGGGGGGGGGGGGGGGGGGGGGGGGGGGGGGGGGGGGGGGGGGGGGGGGGGGGGGGGGGGGGGGGGGGGGGGGGGGGGGGGGGGGGGGGGGGGGGGGGGGGGGGGGGGGGGGGGGGGGGGGGGGGGGGGGGGGGGGGGGGGGGGGGGGGGGGGGGGGGGGGGGGGGGGGGGGGGGGGGGGGGGGGGGGGGGGGGGGGGGGGGGGGGGGGGGGGGGGGGGGGGGGGGGGGGGGGGGGGGGGGGGGGGGGGGGGGGGGGGGGGGGGGGGGGGGGGGGGGGGGGGGGGGGGGGGGGGGGGGGGGGGGGGGGGGGGGGGGGGGGGGGGGGGGGGGGGGGGGGGGGGGGGGGGGGGGGGGGGGGGGGGGGGGGGGGGGGGGGGGGGGGGGGGGGGGGGGGGGGGGGGGGGGGGGGGGGGGGGGGGGGGGGGGGGGGGGGGGGGGGGGGGGGGGGGGGGGGGGGGGGGGGGGGGGGGGGGGGGGGGGGGGGGGGGGGGGGGGGGGGGGGGGGGGACATCAACACCATAGCCTCTCTGATGATGTGTGAGTAGTTTACCACAGACCTTCGGGTCCATAGTTATTAGCTAGATGGCTTCTTCTCTCTCTTTGAATCTCAATACAAAGTTCTCCTCGATTCTCTTGGAGATCTATTCGATGTAATTCTTTTTATGGTGTGTTTGTCAAGATCCGATGAATTGTCGGTTTATGATCAAGATTATCTATGAACAATATTTGGTTCTTCTCTGAATTCTTATATGTATGATTTGTTATCTTTGCAAGTCTCTTTGAATTATCAGTTTGGTTTGGCCTACTAGATTGATCTTTCTTGCAATAGGAGAAGTGCTTAGCTTTGGGTTCAATCTTGCGGTGTCCTTTCCCAGTGACAGCAGGGGCAGCAAGGCACGTATTGTATTGTTGCCATCGAGGATAAAAAGATGGGGTTTATATCATATTGCTTGAGTTTATCCCTCTACATCATGTCATCTTGCCTAATGCGTTACTCTGTTCTTATGAACTTAATACTCTAGATGCATGTTGGATAGCGATCGATGTGTGGAGTAATAGTAGTAGATGCCGAATCGTTTCGGTCTACTTGTCGCGGACGTGATGCCTATATACATGATCATGCCTAGATATTCACATAACTATGCGCTTTTCTATCAATTGCTCGACAGTAATTTGTTCACCCACCATAGAATTTGGTATCTTGAGAGAAGCCACTAGTGAAACCTATGGCCCCCGGGTCTATCTTTCATCATATAAGTTTCCGATTTATTTTACTTTTCAATATTTACTTTCCAATCTATATCATAAAAATACCAAAAATATTTATCTTATTATCTCTATCAGATCTCACTTTTGCAAGTGGCCGTGAAGGGATTGACAACCCCTTTATTGCGTTGGTTGCAAGGTTCTTATTTGTTTGTGTAGGTACGAGGCGATTTGCCTGTATCCTCCTACTGGATTGATACCTTGGTTCTCAAAAACTGAGGGAAATACTTACGCTACTTTGCTGCATCACCCTTTCCTCTTCAAGGGAAAACCAACGCATGCTCAAGAGGTAGCAATTGAAACTGTCCTACAAAACTCTGCACTTGGAGGCCCAACATGTGTCTACAAGAATAAAGTTGTGTAGTAGACATCAAGCTCTTTTCTGGCGCCGTTGCCGGGGAGGTGAGTGCATGAAGGTATATCTTTAGATCTTGCAACTGAATCTTTTTGTTTCTTGTTTTATCACTAGTTTGGTTTATAAAAGAAAACTACATAAAAATGGAATTGAGGTTGCATCATATTATTGATCATCTTTATAATATGTTTCTTGAAAATGATGGTTCGGAAAATTGTGCTCAATTGTTAGAAGAAGAAGTCAATAAAATGTTTGGAAAATTGTTTGAATGATGAGCATGATTGCAATATTGTTAGTATAAATTCTTTGAATATCCATGATGCTAATGATATGCAAAGCCATAAGATTGGGGATGCTATATTTGATGAATATGATATTTTTAGTCCCCCAAGTTTAGATGAGAAAATTTATTATGATGATTGCATGCCTCCTATTTATGATGATTATATTGATGAAAGTGGATTCGGAGAGGTCGTGACTTTATTTAATGATGAATCCACTATTTTGGCGGAGGTTCCAATTGATTATGGCAACAAAGTTCCTATATATGATGATTATGGTGATGACATGTATACTATATTGAATAATTATAAACATGAAACTTGTCATCATGATTTTAATTTCCAATCACATGAGAGTTATTTTGTTGAGTTTGCTCCCACAATTATTGATGAGAATAAATTTGCTTATGTGGAGAGTAATAAAATTTCTATGCTTGTGAATCATGAAAAGAATGCTTTATGTGATAGCTATATTGTTGAATTCATTCATGATGCTACTAAAAATTATTATGAGAGAGGAACATATGCTTGTAGGTATTGCAATAATATCAAGTTTCCTCTCTATGTGTTGAAAATCTTGAAGTTATGCTTGTTTTGCCTTCCTATGCTAGTTGATTCTTGTTCTCATAAGTTGTTTGTTCACAAAATCCCTATGCATAGGAAGTGGGTTAGACTTAAATGTGCTAGTCATATGCTTCATGATGCTCTCTTTATGTTTCAATTCTTATCTTTTATGCGAGCATCATTGAAATCATCATGCCTTGCTAAAAGGCATTAAAGAAAAGCGCTTGTTGGGATACAACCCAACACTTTTACCTACTGTTTTTGTGTGTTCACATGATTATGTACTGTAATCACGTTTTATTGCTTTTGTTTCAATAAAGTGCCAAGTAAAGCCTTTGGGATCATGTTGGGTGATAGTTGATTTGATCTTGCTGAAAAACAGAAACTTTTGCGCTCACGAAAATAATTCTTATTTTTAACAGAAGAGTGATTTTGAGTTGATTCTTTTTGCAGAAGTTTAATATACAAATTTCTCACGTGTTCCTAATTTTTTCATAATTTTTGGAGTAGCATAAGTATGGTTTGAGTACAGATTACTACAGACTGTTCTGTTTTTGACAGATTCTGTTTTCAATGCATAGTTTGCTTGTTTTCTAGTTTCTATGGCTTATATTGCTCAATATAAATTGTGGAAATTATATGATATAGTAGGAATTGTGTGAGAACAATTATGAATCTTGTCTTTGACAGTACCAAAAGTGAAATGGTTTGCTCTTTATCATACTAACCTATCACACGAAGTTCCGTTAAGCTTTGTGTGATTGATGTTTTCAAGTTTTGGGTGAGATATCGATATGAGGAGAATAAGGAGTGACAAGAACCTAAGCTTGGGGATGCCCCAGGGCACCCCAATATAATATTCAAGGAATATCCAAGCAACTAAGCTTGGGGATGCCCCGGAAGGCATCCCCTCTTTCGTCTCCAACATTATCGGCAACCTCACTTGGAGCTATGTTTTCATTCGTCACATGATATGTGTTTAGCTTGGAGCGTCAATTTATTCTGTTAAGAATTTGCTTTCTGTTATTTAGAATAATGTTTTGCATCTTTTATTTCAATAAAAGTGGCATTGATAGTCTTTGCCATGCTTATCTTGCAAGTATACATGTTGTTGTTTGAAAACAGAAAGTTTATCGATGTTGCAAAAATTCCCGAGGAAATTCAGAATGTGATAAAATGTTGAATTTTTTTTTGCATAATAAGCTCTGATAAATTTTCTACAGTGTGGTAGAATTTCATAATGTTTGGAGTTGAATAAGTATTGATACTCTTGCATTCTTTACAGATTGTACTGTTTTGGCAGATTGCTGTTATGTTTGCATTGTTTGCATATGCTTGCTTGTTTAATGAATATATTTGAGGATAGGAGTATTAAATATGCAGAGGCATTTAGTATGCAATTTTGAATAATAATTTCAGTGATTTGATACAGTAGAGATTGATAAGGTTTTTGCATTAGTTTATACTAACTTATCTCACGAGTTCTTGTTGAGTTTTGTGTGGATGAAGCTTTTGAGATTTAGGAAAACCGTGATATGAGAAGAGTTAAGGAGACACCAAAGCTCAAGCTTGGGGATGCCAAAGGCATCCCCAAATAATATTCAAGAAGTCTCAAGCATCTAAGCTTGGGGATGCCCCGGTAGGCATCCCACCTTTCTTCTTCAACAATTATCGGTTAGTATCGGTTGAGCCTAAGTTTTTGCTTCTTCACATGAGTTGTGCTATTCTTAGAATGTCATTTTATTTTATTTTTACTTGCTGTTTTAATAAAATACTTAGATCTGAAAGTTTTTTAAATAAAATAGAGTCCTCAAATAGTTGCCAAGGAGGCTAAGTAAGCCGCATTCACATCCCGTCAACGAAGCTCTTTTCTTTGGAATTGCTCTTGTGCTTCACTTATATCCTATGAGTAAATTGTTGAATAAATTGAATGTCATAAAGTTGAAATCATATCAAGCCTAGTGGTAGCTTCACATTGGGTTTAGAAAGTGAAATCTTTTGAGGCTTGACAATCACAATTTTGGTCATACAAGCAATTCACGAATAATTAGTATAAGGAAGAGAACTTTCACATGCAAATACACTATCTTGGAAATCTTTTGTGATTGTGAGCCCCCATCAAAATATTATATGCCAAAATTGTTGACGTTGGACAACGAAGACAACGTAATGATTTATGTTTGTTCATATTCACATAGAAGTTATATTGTCATAGATCCTTCAACATGTGGTGCTTGCCCCCCATCTTTGCTAGCCAAAAATTCCGCACCAAGTAGAGATACTACTTGTGCATCCAAAAACCCTTAAACCCAAATCTTATTTTCAAGAGTCCACCATACCTACCTAAGGATTGAGAAAGATCCTTCAAGTAAGTTGTCATCGGTGCAATAAGGCAATAAAAATTGCTTCTGAAAGTGTTAGATCATTTAGTGTAAGAGAAAATTGAGCATTGTACGAACTTGTGATGGCAAAGAATAAAAGCGACAGACTGCATAATAAAGGTTGCTATCATAAGGGGCAATATAACGTGACATTATTTTGCACTAACGGGTTTAGCATACAAACAAATAAGCACATGGCAACCTCTGCTTCCCTCTGCGAAGGGCCTATCTTTTACTTTTCAGTATTTACTTTTATGCAAAGAGTCAAAGTTATTCTCTCTATTCCTTTTTATTTTTCTCTTTTGGCAAGCATCATGTGGTGAGGAAATATCAAGGCACATATGTCCAGTTGAATATGGGTAGCATGAGTTATTATTGTTTACATCACCCTTGAGGTGAATACGTTGGGAGGAAAAACAATAAGCCCCTATCTTTCTATGTGTCCGGTTGAAACGTTTTGCTCATGTGTATGCGGTGAGCGTTAGCAATCATAGAAGACTATATGATGGTTGAGTATGTGGAGCTCTTACTTAAACTCTGTTGAATAAGTTGAATTGCAATTGCTTGGTGACTAAGAACATAGGTTGTTGAGTTTCAAGAGAATTCATTGTTTGAACCTTAACATGTGAATTGGTTGCTACTATAACATGAGAAGTTTTATAAGAAATAATTGTTTTTATGATGCTAGGAAAAGTGATTGAAATTATCATTGATCAAACTTGTGCACTTTGCTAGCATTCACACTTCATAAATTATTTCTTTTATCATCTACCTACTCGAGGACGAGTAGGAATTAAGCTTGGGGATGCTGATACGTCTCCAACGTATCTATAATTTATGAAGTATTCATTCTGTTTTATTATCATTCTTGGATGTTTTACAATCATTTTATAGCAACTTTATATCATTTTTGGGACAAACCTATTGACCCAGTGCCCTGTGCCAGTTGCTGTTTTTTTTGCTTGTTTTTTACATCGCAGGAAATCAATATCAAACGGAGTCCAAACACCGCGAAACTTCTTGGAGATTTTTTATGGACCAGAACACCCAAGATGGGCCAGAGCAGCACCTGGGGGTGCCCCGAGGGGGGCACAACCCACCAGGGCGTGCCTGGGGGCCCAGGCGCGCCCAGGTGGGTTGTGCCCACCTCGGTGGCCTCCCGCACCCCCTCTTTACCCTATAAATTCACAAATATTCCAAAACCCTTCGGGGTTAAGCTAGATCAGAAGTTCCGCCGCCGCAGGCCTCTGTAGCCACCGAAAACCAATCTAGACCCTTTTCGGCACCCTGCCGGAGGGGGGAATCATCACCGGTGGCCATCTTCATCATCCCGGCGGCCACCACGATGAGGAGGGAGTAGTCCACCCTCGGGGCTGAGGGTTTGTACCAGTAGCTATGTGTTTAATCTCTCTCTCTCGTGATCTATATCATGGGCTTTGTTAATATAGATGGATCATATGATGTTTCTCCCCTCTATACTCTTGTTGTGATGAATTGAATCTTTACCCTTTGAAGTTTTGTCTTGTCGGATTGAATATTCAGATATGAGAACACATGATGTATGTCTTGCGGTATGAATACTTGAGGTGACAATGGGGTATCATATTTATTCACTTGATGTATGTTATGGCACTCAACTTGCGAATTCCCGAGCTGACATTGGGGTAATCTATGCATAGGGGTTGTTGCACGTTTTTATTATCTTTTCTCCGATAGAAACTTTGGGGTCTCTTTGTAGTTCTTTGTGTGGATTGAATATTATGAGCATGAAGTTGTTTGATGCATATCGTAGAATTAACTCATGGATACTTGAGGTGACATTGGAGTATCTAGGTGACATTAGAGTTGGTTGATGTGTGTCATATGGTGTTATTTTAGTACGAACTCTTGATTAGATCGATTGGAAAGAATATCTTGCATTATTTTAGTATGAACTCTAGGATAGATTGATCGGATAGAATAGCTTTGAGGTGGTTTCGTACCCTACAAACGATTTCTATCTTTTCTTCTCCACTAATAGGAACTCGGGAGTGATTCTTTATTGCACTTTGAGGGATAATCATATGATCCGACTATGTTAGCATTGTTGAGAGGTTGCACTAGCGAAAGTACGGACCCTAGGCCTCATTTTCAAGCATTGCAATACCGTTTTTTGTGCCCGTTTACTATTTGCTACCTTATTGTTTTTATTTATTCAGATTATAAAAATATATTTCTACCATCAATATTACACTTTTATCACCATCTCTTCGCCGAACTAGTGCACCTATACAATTTGCCATTGTATTGGGTGTGTTGGGGACACAAGAGATTTCTTGTATTTGGTTGCAGGGTCGTTTGAGAGAGACTATCTTCATCCTACACCTCCCACGGATTGATAAACCTTAGGTCATCCACTTGAGGGAAAATTGCTACTGTCCTACGAAACTCTGCGCTTGGAGGCCCAACACGTGTCTACAAGAATAAAGTTGCATAGTAGACATCAACTGCCCTAGGGTTTCTGGAATATTTGGGTATTTATTGGGCGAAGAGGCGGTGCGGGAGGCCACCGAGGTGGGCACAACCCACCAGGGCGCGCCTAGGCCCCCAGGCACGCCCAGGTGGGTTGTGCCCCCACGGGGCACCCCTCTAGTACTTCTTTGGCCCATGTTGTTCCTTCTGGTCCGTAAAAATTCTCCAAAAAGTTTCATTGCGTTTGGACTCCATTTGGTACTGATATTCTGCGAAGTAAAAAACAAGCAAAAAACAGCAACTGGCACTGGGCACTATGTCAATAGGTTAGTCCCAAAAAATGATATAAAGTCGCTATAAAATGATTGAAAAACATTCAAGAATGATAATATAACAGCATGGAAAAATAAAAAATTATAGATACGTTGGAGACGTATCAGCATCCCAAGCTTAATTCCTGCTCATCCTCGAGTAGGTAAATGATAAAAACAGAATTTTTGATGTGGAATGCTGCCTAACATGTTCATCACATATTCTTTTCTTTTGTAGCATGGACATATGGACTTTTATATGGTTCAAAGTAATAGTCTAGTTTTGACATGAAGATTTCAATACTCAAGCATATCGACAAGCAACCATGTCTTTCAAAATATCAATGCTAAAGCAAGTTACCCCTAGCCCATCATGCTCAATCATTGATCCATTCATGAAACACACTCGCATATTAGCTACATCCAATGCTCAAGTACGATCATAGTGCCCCTTAGTTGGTGCTTTTATAAGAGAAGATGGAGACTCAATTAAAAATAAAAATTGCATAAAGTAAATATAAAGGCCCTTCGCATAGGGAAGTAAGGATTTGTAGAGGTGCCAAAGCTCAAAGCGAAAATTGAGAGATAAAACATTTTGAGAGGTATGCTTTTCCCGTCAACGAAAACGACCGAGTAATTCCCAACACTTTCCATGCTAACTATATCATAGGCGGTTCCCAAACAGAAAATAAAGTTTATTCCTTTTTCCACCATTCTTTCACATTCCACGGCTAGCCGTATCCATGGGTGCCGTCCATACCAACACTTTCCAAGGAATTTATTATTTGACAACATAAAGTAAATTTATTTTTCATTTCGGGACTGGGTATCCCTAATACCGCCATACTCACGTGCAATGACAAGTGAATAAACACTCATCTTGAGAATAACACATCTAGCATAGAAAATATAGGCCACCCCCTGCCGCTTCATGAGCGGTACGGGCACACAAAAAGGAAATTTATTTTGAAAATTAGAGATGGCACATACAAATTTGCTTAGAACGGCACGGAAATACCGCATATAGGTAGGTATGGTGGACTCATATGGCAAAACTGGTTTTCAGGATTTTGGATGAACAAGTAGTATTCCTACTTAGTACAAATCGAGGCTAGCAAAAAGATTGAGAAGCAAACAACCAAGAAACGAAAATCACGTAAGCGAGCATTAAGAATAACTAACACCGAATAATGCACCACAAGTAGGATGTAATTTCATTGCATAACTATTGACTTTCGTGCTTGCATAGGGAATCACAAACCTTAACACCAATATTCTTACTAAAGCATAATTACTCATCAACATGACTCACATATCACTATCATCATTTCTCAAAACTATTACAAATAATCAAGTTTATTTTTTCCAATGATCTCCATGAAAGTTTTTATTATATCCCTCTTGAATATCTATCACTTTGGTACTAATTTCATATGTTGCTTTTGATTAGCTCAAACAAATTTAAGTGAAGAACATGAGCATAAAATTTTTTGTCTCTCAAAATAATATAAGTGAAGCATGAGAGAATTTTCTTCAAAAAATTACTAACTCTCAAATAAATCTAAGTGAAGCATGAGAGCATTTCTTCAAAAATATTAAAGCACACCGTGCTCGAAAAGATATAAGTGAAGCACTAGAGCAATTCCATAGCTCAAAAAATTTAAGTGAAGCATAAAGAGCAATTCTAACAAATCATAGCATAATTTTGGCTCTCTCAAATAGGTGTGTCCAGCAAGGATACCTGTGACAAACTAAAAAGCAAAACAATCAAAGACTCATATAATACAAGACACTCCAAGAAAAACTCATGATATGTGATGAATAAAAATATAGCTTCAAGTAAAATAACGATGGTCGTTAGAAGAAAGAGGGGATGCCACTCGGGGCACCCAGGCGCTCCCAGGTGGGTTGTGCCCCCCTCGGGGCACCCCTCTGGTACTTCTTTGGCCCATGTTGTTCCTTCTAGTCCATAAAAATTCTCCAAAAAGTTTCGCTGCGTTTGGACTCTGTTTGGTACTGATATTCTGTGAAGTAAAAAACAAGCAAAAAAATAGCAACTGGCACTGGGCACTATGTCAATAGGTTAGTCCCAAAAAATGATATAAAGTTTCTATAAAATGATTGTAAAACATCCAAGAATGATAATATAAAAGCATGGAACAATCAAAAATTATAGGTACGCTGGGGACGTATCAATCACTAGAACGAGAAAGAGGGTCGGGCTATAACAAGGATGACATACTCGCCTTGAGCCCGACAACATATATCGAGTGGCAAAAGGAATAGAAGTATGATGTATAGGTTCACCTAATCAGTTTCATCGGACACTTGGAGTTGGCACGCTTTGCTAGAGGCCGCTACTGACTAGCCGAGCTGGATGTGATCTGACTCACGACCAATTGAACGAGAACCTAAGGGGTTAACGCTTAAAGGAAGGAACCGGAGAGGCCGGACCCGACTCCACGAGTTAGGTGTGATCCTACTCGGAATCGGATCCAGAACGAACAAACTTTGGGATTTAGGATCTGTGCGAGGCCTAAGTGTTGAGCCCGCAACGGATGCCTATATATAGTGGGGGTGCGGCACACTCATTTGGTTGATCGCTTCGGTGCAATCACTAGGTTTTGCATGTGTTGCGAATAGCCATCTCCACTCACCGCCGACCGTGTGATCGGACCTAGTAGTCCGCCGCACAGTGTTCCCCCTGCATGGGCGGATATCGCGCCACTCCGGCGAACCAGTACGCGGGATCCGATGACCAGCCGTTTGAGGGAAATTGGACAAGGAGGAGACAAACCACGTTGTCGGCATTCTGGGAACGGGGGTCCCCAGACTTGCCTGCCTGCGGCCCATGGCGTGGCTCTGCGAGCGGGCCCGTACGGCCCATCTTCACCAACAAGTACTCAAGACCCTCGCGAGGGGCCAAGCCTCACGAGGCGGACGACACAAGACCTCCTCAGGAGCAGCCTCACCAGGTTGGCTCGTGAGGGGCGGAGAGTTCAAGGCAAGGCAAACCTCGCGAGGTTCTCGTGACGTGAGCCATGACGATCGAGACCAGGCGGGCGCCAGCGCGCACAGTGTCCTTGTTTCCCCTTTGGTGCAAGGGAGGCAAGCGCAGGCGCGGAGTACCGAGGCGTCAAGCAAAGGTTTCCATATCAGTGCAACAAGACCAAGACTAGCAGGACGGCAAGACGGAGGTCACCATGGAGCCCAAGACGGCGTCACCACCAGAGCCTTTTGCAGGCGAAGACTACTTTTGTCAGGATAAGCAGTACTAGCTGTCCCCTTTCAAATTGGCCGTTGTTGGCTCCCTTCCCGCTCAATATTTGGGGAGAGGACCAGGGCCTCTATAAATAGGACTAGCCACCACAGAAGGAGGCATCTGATCTTTAGCCAATCCTTAGCCACACACCGAGCACAAGAACACCTCAACCTCAGGAGGCTATTCTTCCCCTTGTAATTGTTCATCTTCAGCCCGAGAGGCAATCCACCACCACCACACTGGATTAGGGTATTACACCACAATGGTGGCCCGAACCAGTATAAATCTTGTGTCCTGTGTGTTGTGAGTTCGTCGAGTTAGCCCTTGAGATCTTAACGAAGCTAGGACGTGGATTGCTAGAGGAGATCTTTGTGCGCACCCCAGTGTTCGAACCTTGAGGGTTTTGCCGGAACCCGTGATCCGACATTTGGCGTGCCAGGTAGGGGTGCGCCGGAGCTCTTCTTCCACCAGCCGATCCACTCGTTGATCCTTCGATGCTCCGCAGCTCCGATGTCCGGTGACTCGAGAGCCAATACCGACCGCTGGGCAGCCTGGCCGACCCGGGCGGCGCCGCCTGCCCAAGAAGACCTCAACCCCGCGCCTCAGTCGGCACGCGCGCCGCCAAACACCGCGGGGCGCGGGCGGCACGGTCACTCACCCTCTGCTCTTACCCCACGACAAGTGCGGGCGGCCGCGAGGGCCTCAAGCCACGCAGCCGCCACGGCGCCGCACACCCGGCGGTAGCAGGCGAACACGAGGGCCGTGCTCACAGTGGCTCGAGAGCTGCTGCAATGCCGGTTAATGGAGAGCGGTCGGGATGCTTTGCTCGAGCGCGTCGCTGAGCTCTTGGACGCCGCGGCTTCAGGAGCTCCACCCTTCTGCACTCCGCTCACGCCACAAGCTGCGGCCGGGTCGCATGGCGGACCACGCCGCGCCCGCGTGACCACAGGCGCACCACCAGGCTTCATCGACACCAGCGCAACCAACGGAGCTGTACGCCCGCTCGCGCCCGCGCCACCTCCGTTAGGCGCGGGCGCGAGCGCCGCCACCTATGGTCCGGGTGGGATGCAACCCTACCATCCTCGAGGCGGCATGCTAGGACGGGCGACATGGAGCGTGGGGCACTACGGCGAGGTCTTCGAGGCGGCGGCCCCGGAGGCCTACGTGCCCCGCATGGTGGACCAGGAGTACATGCTGGAAGATGACCCCGGCTCGTTCCTCGAGCCGGGCTGGGAGGAGGAGGCGCTAGAAGCCGGCACCTTTCGGGAGCCATCCGGAAGCCTCACCAACCATGCCGGCAACAACGACTACAGGGTACCACTAATTCCTCAGGAGCAGGCTTACGCTAACCATGGTGCACAGGAGGATCAGGTCACCACAGCGGCTGGCGGCCCCAGCTCGACGAACTCCCTTCCACCAGGGGGAGTGCACTGGGGGCTGCAGGAGAGGGGTCGGGAGCCGGACCCCTCCCCACGCCGCACGGAGCAAGGCGTCCCCCGGAGGTAGGCCCTCTGCTGGGGAGGTGCTGGAAAGCCTACCCCCGGCAGAGGACCCGTGGTCGCCGAGGGCGCCGCTGGCGTCCCCTTTGCCCCTTGGTGTCGTCCAAGTTTCTGGTCACCCCCAATGGTGGTCGAGGGTGGTGCAAGGCGGGGCCCTCATCTGGCGATATGAAGTAAGGCTCACGCCTGTGAAGATCGCCGCCCGTGACACTCTCACGTAATAACGAGTGGGGCTGTACACGCCCCGGAGCCTCAGGAGAGCCGCCCTCGGGCCTCGGGGGCTCTCTCCGATGTCCTAGTGGCAGCACTTAGCTCTGCGCTGGTGAGAATACTCGAAGACAAGAAGACTAGACTAGGTGTCGGACACGGCCATTTGCTTTGGATCCCTTTTCTGTAGCCTCGCCTTCTGGATTTGGATTTAAGTTGAAGTTGAATTTTCATTGATGCGTGCGGGGGGTGCCTTTTCTCGTTCGAGCGATTTCTTGTTGTCTGGTTCTTGCCTTATTCTGAAGCTCGCGCTCGCCGCCTCCCCCTCGCAAGCGGGGCTGGGCGCAGCATACGCACCGCGTGCGGCGATACCACGATCGGCACCTGATTCTCGCGAGGCCCTCTTGGGCGAATCAGTAGGCCCTTCTGGAGCTCCTCGGGAGCTCGCGGCCTCACGATCCAGTTCGGGGCTTGCCTCGGCTAAGGTAAGCAGCAACAGCAAACTTGCCACCAGACTCATGGATTCACAAAGGCGCACACTCAGCTTGGCATAGAAGAATAAAAACTGCGATTTGTTTACATGAGGGGCTCCCCCTCTCAAAATGCTCTTACAATCTTCAGGGGCCACGCCCAAGTTCTTGCATATAGGGTAAAACAGCAGGGGAACATGGGATCAGCTGGATATGTCGCTCGCCGCGTCCCCCAGGTCATCTTTAGACGCACCGCTGGCGTCGCTGTCACCGTCGCTGGCGTTGCCTCCACCTTCGCCGGCCCCGACATCGCCGTCGTCAACCACGTCACCTTCGTCTGCTGCGACTACCACCGTGTCATCCTCAGAAGCGAAGGCCCTGACCAGCGCATCCACGTTGTCCTCCACCCACCGTGCCAGGTCACCTCGGATGGCCGCGGGTATGGGGGCAATGGCGGCGTCGAAGTCGAAGTCGGGGAAGGTGTTCTGAAGATGGCTGAAGACACGGGAGAACGCGCACCCGAGAAGGCCACGGCTCCTCTCTTCCATGAGCTGGCGAGCTCTATCGGATCGAGCCTCCAGGCGCGTCACCACGTCGAAGAAGAAGTGAAGGTGGCTGGCATAGTCATTCGAGTGGGGATGCGGAGCATTCTCGTCGCAGACGTGGCCCAGCGCCGCGTTGGCCCTGACCCTGAGGACCTGAAGCATGGGGGCGTGCTCACGCTCCAGCGTCCGTCGATGAAGCACTTCCTCCCTGTTCTGCCGCGCGACGGCCTCGGCGTCAGCAACCCGCCTCTGGAGGGAGAGCAGCACGGCACGGGCGGAGGCCAATTCCGCCTGCGCCGTGGCCAGGGCGGCTGCCGTGGCCTCCTCGCGCCTCTCTACCTCAGCTAGCCTGGGCCTAAGGGCAGCGGCCCTACCCGCAGCCTCCGTCTCCGCAAGCTGCAACTTCAGGTCATGCCTACCCTCAAGATCTGCGCGAACCTCGGCCACCCGGCGATCGACCTCCTCCTGGGCCTTGGCCTCGCGAGCACCAATGGCAACTTCCGCTTGGGCAACTTGACGCTCCCTCATCTCCAATCGCTCAAGCTCGAGGCTACGCTCCACGGCTTCCAGTGCCAACGCCTCCTCGCGCCTCCGGATCTCTTCTTCTTCGGTGGGCGTCCCCCTCAGCGACGCAAGGGCGGCTTTGCGCGCCTCCACCTGCTACTCCAGGGATGCACTCCAGGCCTGGAGCTCCCACGCGCGCTTGTCCGCAGCTTCGCGACAGCGGTCAGCCTCGCGAGCCTCCTCCAAAGCTCGGGAGCAAGCCTCACGAGAGACCTCAAGAGACGCCTTGGCCTTCGCGTTGTCAAGATCGCGCTGATGGCGCCCAAGGTTGATAGCCACCTTCAGCATGCGCCGTTCCTCCACCAGTCGAAGACACTCAGCCTTGAGGCGCGCGTCGATGTCCGTGAGTTCACCGCCGAGCCGGTTCATCGCGCCCATCGCCTCCTGGAGGGGGGGGGGGGGGGGGGGGGGGGGGGGGGGGGGGGGGGGGGGGGGGGGGGGGGGGGGGGGGGGGGGGGGGGGGGGGGGGGGGGGGGGGGGGGGGGGGGGGGGGGGGGGGGGGGGGGGGGGGGGGGGGGGGGGGGGGGGGGGGGGGGGGGGGGGGGGGGGGGGGGGGGGGGGGGGGGGGGGGGGGGGGGGGGGGGGGGGGGGGGGGGGGGGGGGGGGGGGGGGGGGGGGGGGGGGGGGGGGGGGGGGGGGGGGGGGGGGGGGGGGGGGGGGGGGGGGGGGGGGGGGGGGGGGGGGGGGGGGGGGGGGGGGGGGGGGGGGGGGGGGGGGGGGGGGGGGGGGGGGGGGGGGGGGGGGGGGGGGGGGGGGGGGGGGGGGGGGGGGGGGGGGGGGGGGGGGGGGGGGGGGGGGGGGGGGGGGGGGGGGGGGGGGGGGGGGGGGGGGGGGGGGGGGGGGGGGGGGGGGGGGGGGGGGGGGGGGGGGGGGGGGGGGGGGGGGGGGGGGGGGGGGGGGGGGGGGGGGGGGGGGGGGGGGGGGGGGGGGGGGGGGGGGGGGGGGGGGGGGGGGGGGGGGGGGGGGGGGGGGGGGGGGGGGGGGGGGGGGGGGGGGGGGGGGGGGGGGGGGGGGGGGGGGGGGGGGGGGGGGGGGGGGGGGGGGGGGGGGGGGGGGGGGGGGGGGGGGGGGGGGGGGGGGGGGGGGGGGGGGGGGGGGGGGGGGGGGGGGGGGGGGGGGGGGGGGGGGGGGGGGGGGGGGGGGGGGGGGGGGGGGGGGGGGGGGGGGGGGGGGGGGGGGGGGGGGGGGGGGGGGGGGGGGGGGGGGGGGGGGGGGGGGGGGGGGGGGGGGGGGGGGGGGGGGGGGGGGGGGGGGGGGGGGGGGGGGGGGGGGGGGGGGGGGGGGGGGGGGGGGGGGGGGGGGGGGGGGGGGGGGGGGGGGGGGGGGGGGGGGGGGGGGGGGGGGGGGGGGGGGGGGGGGGGGGGGGGGGGGGGGGGGGGGGGGGGGGGGGGGGGGGGGGGGGGGGGGGGGGGGGGGGGGGGGGGGGGGGGGGGGGGGGGGGGGGGGGGGGGGGGGGGGGGGGGGGGGGGGGGGGGGGGGGGGGGGGGGGGGGGGGGGGGGGGGGGGGGGGGGGGGGGGGGGGGGGGGGGGGGGGGGGGGGGGGGGGGGGGGGGGGGGGGGGGGGGGGGGGGGGGGGGGGGGGGGGGGGGGGGGGGGGGGGGGGGGGGGGGGGGGGGGGGGGGGGGGGGGGGGGGGGGGGGGGGGGGGGGGGGGGGGGGGGGGGGGGGGGGGGGGGGGGGGGGGGGGGGGGGGGGGGGGGGGGGGGGGGGGGGGGGGGGGGGGGGGGGGGGGGGGGGGGGGGGGGGGGGGGGGGGGGTGCAACGAGAAGAAGTGGCGGAGAAGGGCCACGGAAAGGGCAATGCCCACCATGGCCTCGCAAACGAAGGCGAAGACGGCGAGAAGAGTCACGGATTGGGGGTCGAGATGTAGCATGTGGATCTGGTAATGTTCAAGCACTGCGTTGAAGAAGGCGGAGAAAGGGGGAACTAGGCTAGCCCAGAGATCGTCGATGAAGAGCGGAACCTCGGTGACTGTCCTGTCAATATGAGCTTGAGACACAGGCCAGGCGACCGTCTTTCCCCACTCCTTGAAGCAAGAGGCGAGCATGGGGCGCACCTTGCCCATGGCCTCATCGTTGAGCACCAGCGATCGACCAACCGCAGGCTCGATGGCCGGAGGCGCGCTGGCAGAAGATACAGGTTTCTTCCCCTTATCCGCTTGTTTCGGCGCCATGACGATGGAGTGGGCAGAGCTCAGGTGAGATTGGAAAGAGGAGCAGAGTCTCGGAGAAGCAGAGGAACCAGGGAAGTATGGCATGGGCGATGGAAGAATAACTGTGTAGGTTGCGGTGGCCGCGTAGCCAGGCGGATTCCAAGGCTGCATGGGGAAGCGGAGGCGCCCACGTCCAATCAACCGCCACAGGTCGACCGAGGCCGCAGGCTATTGGGGCCCGCGGTGCTTCGCACTTGACCTTTGGCTTCGCCTCAAAGCCAAGCCCGAGCGCGCCTTGGGCCTGGGGGCTACTGTCGACGTTCTGGGAACGGGGGTCCCCAGACTTGCCTGCCTGCGGCCCACGGCGTGGCTCTGCGAGCGGGCCCGTATGGCCCATCTTCACCAACAAGTACTCAAGACCCTCGCGAGGGGCCAAGCCTCGCGAGGCGGACGACACAAGACCTCCTCGGGAGCAGCCTCACCAGGTTGGCTCGCGAGGGGTGGAGTGTTCAAGGCAAGACAAACCTCGCGAGGTTCTCGTGACGTGAGCCATGACGATCGAGACCAGGCGGGCGCCAGCGCGCACAGTGTCCTTGTTTCCCCTTTGGTGCAAGGGAGGCAAGCGCAGGTGCGGAGTACCGAGGCGTCAAGCAAAGGTTTCCATATCAGTGCAACAAGACCAAGACCAGCAGGACAGCAAGACGGAGGTCACCATGGAGCCCAAGACGGCGTCACCACCAGAGCCTTTTTCAGGCGAAGACTGCTTTTGTCAGGATAAGCTGTACTAGCTGTCCCCTTTCAAATTGGCCGTTGTTGGCTCCCTTCCCGCTCAATATTTGGGGAGAGGACCAGGGCCTCTATAAATAGGACTAGCCACCACAGAAGGAGGCATCTGATCTTTAGCCAATCCTTAGCCACACACCGAGCAAAAGAACACCTCAACCTCAGGAGGTTGTTCTTCCCCTTGTAATTGTTCATCTTCAGCCCAAGAGGCAATCCACCACCACCACACTGGAGTAGGGTATTACACCACAACGGTGGCCCGAACCAGTATAAATCTTGTGTCCTGTGTGTTGTGAGTTCGTCGAGTTAGCCCTTGAGATCTTAACGAAGCTAGGACATGGATCGGCAGGGGAGATCTTCGTGCGCACCCCAGTGTTTGAACCTTGAGGGTTTTGCCGGAACCCGTGATCCGACACACGTGGACGCGCTGCCCCAACCTTTCTTTCGCTACACGACACTGCGTGTCTAGTGGTAACGATCCATGATCTATCTCCCATAGCATGTTCTTGGTTGATCCGCGCATAGGAAATTTTTAATTTTCAGTCGATGCACCCTACCGTAGAACCCAACAATATAGAACTCAAGATCTTCATCATATTAGGGCTTCATGAAATAGACACAAAAGCTTGTCAGACAACGTTTGCTCTTTTCCTTTCACATATCGCACAAAGTCATGGGGTTAACATTTTCATTTCTAGGAATGGAGGGCTCATCGATCCTATCCCTTCAATGATGATGGAGCAAGAGTTAGATATAAATAACAAAGTTTAAGGGACATACCATATGTGCAATGGCAGAGCTTACTGTTCAGGGGAGGGGGGCATTGGCCCCCAGGCTTGGCTAAACGTGTGAAAAAAAGTTGGTTTAGCTTGAAGAAAAATTAGTATTTTGCCGCCAATTATTCACATTTTATCTCCCCCTCCACCAAAAATTCTGGTATGGCCCCACCGCTGCATATATTTCTCATATAATAAACTAAGATCTTCAAAGACAAAGGGCTTTAATACATAATTCTACCTTGCATATTTGTTGCCAATCTCCTCAACTTTGCTCTTGATGTCCTTGATATCCTTGGCAATCTTATGGACAGTCTTGATATCCATTACCTTTATCTTGATTTTTTCAAGAATCTCCTCAAAGCTTTCCAACTTGGAGCTGGATCATGGTTCATAAGTAACATAAACTTGTCGATTTTGTCTTCAATCGCATAGGACAACTCTTGCATGGCATCAACATGAAGCTTAGCTTGGTGGTCAGGTTCCTCCACGTCTGCCATCATGAGCAGGAATGCTTGCATGGCCTTGATCTCATCCTTGAGGCGTTCGTTGTCATGAATCATGATGGACATCCTTGATCAAATTGTACTCATTGGATGACGTGGTGGCCAACTTACCTAGGAGAGATGTCATTACTTATGGTCTAATATACATCCAATGGTTGTGAGGACTATTTTTTCTTACAGTGTAAGGATTGTTTCTAGAGGTAAATAATGTGGAGTACATGTGATAGCCTGGCTTATTAGGGATGATAGACTACTCATATCAATAAGGAATTCCTTTTTTTCTGGGAGCCCATTCGAAAAGAACTCCAAAGTTAAGTGTGCTCAGCTTGGAGTAGTTTCAGGATGGGTGACCGACCGGAAAGTTGCTCCCGGGTGCGCATGAGTGAGGACAAAGTGCGCAGAAAAGACTAGTATTGATCTGTGGGGCCAGTCTAGATCCCGCCCGGAGTAACGACCACCAGCGGGTGTGTCCGGGGCGTTACAAGTTGGTATCAGAGCCAACCCTCGCGGTTACACGGATGTTTGCGGATAGGTGCGCGGTCATGTTGCTCATGCCGTTTGTGACCCGTCGTGGCACACGGCATGGCACATGTACCGGACTGGATGCACAGACGTATTTGACAAGAGGGAACGTTCTTGTGGCCCGACGAGGACGTCGGTTCCTCTGAGTGGGGGTGTATGTGATAGCCTGGCTTATTAGGGATGATAGACTACTCACATCAATAAGGAATTCCTTCTTTTCCGGGAGCCCATTCGGAAAGAACTCCAAAGTTAAGCGTGCTCAGCTTGGAGTAGTTTCAGGATGGGTGACCGATCAGGAAGTTGCTCCCGGGTGCTGTCGGTGTTCCGGGAACCGGGGTACCCAGACTTGCCTGCCTGCGGCCCACCGCGTGGCTCCATCGATGGCCTGGTACGACCCATCTTCAGCACCAACAACACAAGACCCTCGCGAGGGGCCAAGCCTCACAAGGCGGACGACGCCAAGACCTCCAGAAGGAGCGGCCTCCTTAGGCCGGCTCCTGTGGAGCGGAGATTCCTATGTGATCCCTCACCTCGTGAGGTTTGGATGACGCAAGTGTCGGTGTCAAAACCGGGGGGGGGGGGGGGGGGGGGGGGGGGGGGGGGGGGGGGGGGGGGGGGGGGGGGGGGGGGGGGGGGGGGGGGGGGGGGGGGGGGGGGGGGGGGGGGGGGGGGGGGGGGGGGGGGGGGGGGGGGGGGGGGGGGGGGGGGGGGGGGGGGGGGGGGGGGGGGGGGGGGGGGGGGGGGGGGGGGGGGGGGGGGGGGGGGGGGGGGGGGGGGGGGGGGGGGGGGGGGGGGGGGGGGGGGGGGGGGGGGGGGGGGGGGGGGGGGGGGGGGGGGGGGGGGGGGGGGGGGGGGGGGGGGGGGGGGGGGGGGGGGGGGGGGGGGGGGGGGGGGGGGGGGGGGGGGGGGGGGGGGGGGGGGGGGGGGGGGGGGGGGGGGGGGGGGGGGGGGGGGGGGGGGGGGGGGGGGGGGGGGGGGGGGGGGGGGGGGGGGGGGGGGGGGGGGGGGGGGGGGGGGGGGGGGGGGGGGGGGGGGGGGGGGGGGGGGGGGGGGGGGGGGGGGGGGGGGGGGGGGGGGGGGGGGGGGGGGGGGGGGGGGGGGGGGGGGGGGGGGGGGGGGGGGGGGGGGGGGGGGGGGGGGGGGGGGGGGGGGGGGGGGGGGGGGGGGGGGGGGGGGGGGGGGGGGGGGGGGGGGGGGGGGGGGGGGGGGGGGGGGGGGGGGGGGGGGGGGGGGGGGGGGGGGGGGGGGGGGGGGGGGGGGGGGGGGGGGGGGGGGGGGGGGGGGGGGGGGGGGGGGGGGGGGGGGGGGGGGGGGGGGGGGGGGGGGGGGGGGGGGGGGGGGGGGGGGGGGGGGGGGGGGGGGGGGGGGGGGGGGGGGGGGGGGGGGGGGGGGGGGGGGGGGGGGGGGGGGGGGGGGGGGGGGGGGGGGGGGGGGGGGGGGGGGGGGGGGGGGGGGGGGGGGGGGGGGGGGGGGGGGGGGGGGGGGGGGGGGGGGGGGGGGGGGGGGGGGGGGGGGGGGGGGGGGGGGGGGGGGGGGGGGGGGGGGGGGGGGGGGGGGGGGGGGGGGGGGGGGGGGGGGGGGGGGGGGGGGGGGGGGGGGGGGGGGGGGGGGGGGGGGGGGGGGGGGGGGGGGGGGGGGGGGGGGGGGGGGGGGGGGGGGGGGGGGGGGGGGGGGGGGGGGGGGGGGGGGGGGGGGGGGGGGGGGGGGGGGGGGGGGGGGGGGGGGGGGGGGGGGGGGGGGGGGGGGGGGGGGGGGGGGGGGGGGGGGGGGGGGGGGGGGGGGGGGGGGGGGGGGGGGGGGGGGGGGGGGGGGGGGGGGGGGGGGGGGGGGGGGGGGGGGGGGGGGGGGGGGGGGGGGGGGGGGGGGGGGGGGGGGGGGGGGGGGGGGGGGGGGGGGGGGGGGGGGGGGGGGGGGGGGGGGGGGGGGGGGGGGGGGGGGGGGGGGGGGGGGGGGGGGGGGGGGGGGGGGGGGGGGGGGGGGGGGGGGGGGGGGGGGGGGGGGGGGGGGGGGGGGGGGGGGGGGGGGGGGGGGGGGGGGGGGGGGGGGGGGGGGGGGGGGGGGGGGGGGGGGGGGGGGGGGGGGGGGGGGGGGGGGGGGGGGGGGGGGGGGGGGGGGGGGGGGGGGGGGGGGGGGGGGGGGGGGGGGGGGGGGGGGGGGGGGGGGGGGGGGGGGGGGGGGGGGGGGGGGGGGGGGGGGGGGGGGGGGGGGGGGGGGGGGGGGGGGGGGGGGGGGGGGGGGGGGGGGGGGGGGGGGGGGGGGGGGGGGGGGGGGGGGGGGGGGGGGGGGGGGGGGGGGGGGGGGGGGGGGGGGGGGGGGGGGGGGGGGGGGGGGGGGGGGGGGGGGGGGGGGGGGGGGGGGGGGGGGGGGGGGGGGGGGGGGGGGGGGGGGGGGGGGGGGGGGGGGGGGGGGGGGGGGGGGGGGGGGGGGGGGGGGGGGGGGGGGGGGGGGGGGGGGGGGGGGGGGGGGGGGGGGGGGGGGGGGGGGGGGGGGGGGGGGGGGGGGGGGGGGGGGGGGGGGGGGGGGGGGGGGGGGGGGGGGGGGGGGGGGGGGGGGGGGGGGGGGGGGGGGGGGGGGGGGGGGGGGGGGGGGGGGGGGGGGGGGGGGGGGGGGGGGGGGGGGGGGGGGGGGGGGGGGGGGGGGGGGGGGGGGGGGGGGGGGGGGGGGGGGGGGGGGGGGGGGGGGGGGGGGGGGGGGGGGGGGGGGGGGGGGGGGGGGGGGGGGGGGGGGGGGGGGGGGGGGGGGGGGGGGGGGGGGGGGGGGGGGGGGGGGGGGGGGGGGGGGGGGGGGGGGGGGGGGGGGGGGGGGGGGGGGGGGGGGGGGGGGGGGGGGGGGGGGGGGGGGGGGGGGGGGGGGGGGGGGGGGGGGGGGGGGGGGGGGGGGGGGGGGGGGGGGGGGGGGGGGGGGGGGGGGGGGGGGGGGGGGGGGGGGGGGGGGGGGGGGGGGGGGGGGGGGGGGGGGGGGGGGGGGGGGGGGGGGGGGGGGGGGGGGGGGGGGGGGGGGGGGGGGGGGGGGGGGGGGGGGGGGGGGGGGGGGGGGGGGGGGGGGGGGGGGGGGGGGGGGGGGGGGGGGGGGGGGGGGGGGGGGGGGGGGGGGGGGGGGGGGGGGGGGGGGGGGGGGGGGGGGGGGGGGGGGGGGGGGGGGGGGGGGGGGGGGGGGGGGGGGGGGGGGGGGGGGGGGGGGGGGGGGGGGGGGGGGGGGGGGGGGGGGGGGGGGGGGGGGGGGGGGGGGGGGGGGGGGGGGGGGGGGGGGGGGGGGGGGGGGGGGGGGGGGGGGGGGGGGGGGGGGGGGGGGGGGGGGGGGGGGGGGGGGGGGGGGGGGGGGGGGGGGGGGGGGGGGGGGGGGGGGGGGGGGGGGGGGGGGGGGGGGGGGGGGGGGGGGGGGGGGGGGGGGGGGGGGGGGGGGGGGGGGGGGGGGGGGGGGGGGGGGGGGGGGGGGGGGGGGGGGGGGGGGGGGGGGGGGGGGGGGGGGGGGGGGGGGGGGGGGGGGGGGGGGGGGGGGGGGGGGGGGGGGGGGGGGGGGGGGGGGGGGGGGGGGGGGGGGGGGGGGGGGGGGGGGGGGGGGGGGGGGGGGGGGGGGGGGGGGGGGGGGGGGGGGGGGGGGGGGGGGGGGGGGGGGGGGGGGGGGGGGGGGGGGGGGGGGGGGGGGGGGGGGGGGGGGGGGGGGGGGGGGGGGGGGGGGGGGGGGGGGGGGGGGGGGGGGGGGGGGGGGGGGGGGGGGGGGGGGGGGGGGGGGGGGGGGGGGGGGGGGGGGGGGGGGGGGGGGGGGGGGGGGGGGGGGGGGGGGGGGGGGGGGGGGGGGGGGGGGGGGGGGGGGGGGGGGGGGGGGGGGGGGGGGGGGGGGGGGGGGGGGGGGGGGGGGGGGGGGGGGGGGGGGGGGGGGGGGGGGGGGGGGGGGGGGGGGGGGGGGGGGGGGGGGGGGGGGGGGGGGGGGGGGGGGGGGGGGGGGGGGGGGGGGGGGGGGGGGGGGGGGGGGGGGGGGGGGGGGGGGGGGGGGGGGGGGGGGGGGGGGGGGGGGGGAAGGGGAAACCCTGCAGAAATACATCCAGCGCTTCAACAACGCTCGCCTCAAGATCCCCAAGGTGACTGAAGAAGCCATCATCTCGGCCTTCTCCGATGGCGTACGCGACATCAAGATGAAGGAGGAGCTAGCAATCCATGAAGACCTGTGCACATCCCTGGAGCTGTTCAACTTGGCGACCAAGTGCGCCAGGGCTGAGGAAGGGCGCCTTTCCCTCCTCGAACTCCCGGCTGCCGACCCAGAAGAGAAGAAGCCCAAGGCCAAGGACGTGAAGCGCAAGGGGGCTGCCATGCTTGCAGCGGAGCCAGACACCAAGCGAGGCAGGGATCAGCCTGAGTCATCCAAGGGCAGCCGGTACTGCGTGTACCACGACCTCCACACCCACAACACCAACGAATGTCAAGAGCTCAGGGCCGTGAGAGATGGACGTGTTGGCTGACGCCCCGAGCGCAATGACAAGGGCTATGGCCGAGGAGGAGGAAGAGGTGGCGGACAATGGGAAGATCGTGGCCCTCGCCAAGGGTGGCGAGACCGACCTCGCGAGGATCACTGGCAGGACCAGCCTCGCGAGGGAGGCTGGAGAGATCAGCCTCGTGAGGATCGCCCGCGCGGCAACGCAGGCCTTCCTCCTCTGCCGCCACCGCCAAGGAGGAACGAAGACCAACATCAGGACGAGGGGGCTGGGGGCTTCCAGGAGCCGCGCGCAATTGCGGGGGGGGGGGGGGGGGGGGGGGGGGGGGGGGGGGGGGGGGGGGGGGGGGGGGGGGGGGGGGGGGGGGGGGGGGTGGCCCCCGCCAGGAGTGGCATGACCGACCTCGCGAGGACCGCTGGCAGGTCCAAGTGCGCCATCACTTTCAGCTCGGCGGACCAGCTCAAGTGCGTAGCCACCGCTGGCGCCCTCCCGATGCTCTGCTCACCCGTCATCAGCAATGTACAAGTCACCAAGACCCTCATTGACGGCGGTGCAGGGCTTAATGTCCTGTCCGTTGAGACATTCGACAGCCTTCAAGTGCCATACGATCAGCTTTAGCCCACCAAGCCCTTCTCAGGAGTAACTGACGGCTCCACCACCCCGATAGGGCAGGTCCGCCTCCCTGTCACCTTCGGACAGTGCGACAACTACCGCACTGAGCTCATCGACTTCGACGTCGCTCACATCCGTCTGCCGTACAATGCCATCCTTGGGTATCCGGCCCTAGCCAAGTTCATGGAGGTAACTCACCACGGCTACAACGTCCTCAAGATGCTAGGAAGCGGCGGGATCATCACAGTCCCTTGCGAAGAAAGAGATGCGGTGTGCTCCCTCGAGCACGCCTTCCAAGCCACAGCAATCGAAGACCCCGACAACGATGGTGTGCAGTACCCTCCTGAGGCCATCCCCAAGAAGAAGAAGCAACTACTCCGCACAGGGCCTCAGGGGAGTGGCACCTCAAGCGGTGCCACATCAGGGGGGGGGGGGGGGGGGGGGGGGGGGGGGGGGGGGGGGGGGGGGGGGGGGGGGGGGGGGGGGGGGGGGGGGGGGGGGGGGGGGGGGGGGGGGGGGGGGGGGGGGGGGGGGGGGGGGGGGGGGGGGGGGGGGGGGGGGGGGGGGGGGGGGGGGGGGGGGGGGGGGGGGGGGGGGGGGGGGGGGGGGGGGGGGGGGGGGGGGGGGGGGGGGGGGGGGGGGGGGGGGGGGGGGGGGGGGGGGGGGGGGGGGGGGGGGGGGGGGGGGGGGGGGGGGGGGGGGGGGGGGGGGGGGGGGGGGGGGGGGGGGGGGGGGGGGGGGGGGGGGGGGGGGGGGGGGGGGGGGGGGGGGGGGGGGGGGGGGGGGGGGGGGGGGGGGGGGGGGGGGGGGGGGGGGGGGGGGGGGGGGGGGGGGGGGGGGGGGGGGGGGGGGGGGGGGGGGGCCAGCAGTGGCTCCCCATCCAGGCGAGGATGGTGGGATGCGCGTCTGCATCGACATACCAGGGCTCAACCAAGTCGCCTCTCTGGAGCGCTTCTGGCCCTCGCGAGTGGGGCGCTGCGGAGGTCCACCCCACAGCTACGTTCGCATGCCTTACGGCTTGCCGAACGTGGCTGCCACGTACCAGCGCCTCATGAGGGGCATCATGGAGGCACAAGAGGCCAGGCGTTCCGCGGCCCTGGCGGAGATGGAGATGGTCCGCGAGGAGCCACCAGCGCCTCCGGAGCCTCCCGAGGCCCTTGGGCCTAGGGGCTCGTGAGGATCGGCTTCCGCAGCCCATCGAGTCTGCTACACCAACACCCCATCGTCCTCAACGTCATCAGGTGACATCTTTCAAGTTTCACTTCCAGCTGGGAGCGCCCCCCAGGGCTGCATTATTCCCAGGCCGCGTGGATCCGTCCCTGCGGCGTGGGGGGGGGGGGGGGGGGGGGGGGGGGGGGGGGGGGGGGGGGGGGGGGGGGGGGGGGGGGGGGGGGGGGGGGGGGGGGGGGGGGGGGGGGGGGGGGGGGGGGGGGGGGGGGGGGGGGGGGGGGGGGGGGGGGGGGGGGGGGGGGGGGGGGGGGGGCCCACTCAACTGACACCAACTGACGGAGCTGCTCCCAAACGGCACGACGCTTGCGCATGGGTCCGTCCCTGCAACGCCGACAAACCTGAATGGCTGAGCTCTGGCCGCGGCAGCCCCGCATGGCGCCACCTCGTCAAGCCTTCAGTGCCTCATCGCCCCTCGGAAGCAACCAACGGCTGACTGTCAATTGTCATGGCAACCCCTCGTTCTTTCTATGATGGGTCTACAGGATCTCCTAAAGGAGCTGCGTCAGGGGGGGGGGGGGGGGGGGGGGGGGGGGGGGGGGGGGGGGGGGGGGGGGGGGGGGGGGGGGGGGGGGGGGGGGGGGGGGGGGGGGGGGGGGGGGGGGGGGGGGGGGGGGGGGGGGGGGGGGGGGGGGGGGGGGGGGGGGGGGGGGGGGGGGGGGGGGGGGGGGGGGGGGGGGGGGGGGGGGGGGGGGGGGGGGGGGGGGGGGGGGGGGGGGGGGGGGGGGGGGGGGGGGGGGGGGGGGGGGGGGGGGGGGGGGGGGGGGGGGGGGGGGGGGGGGGGGGGGGGGGGGGGGGGGGGGGGGGGGGGGGGGGGGGGGGGGGGGGGGGGGGGGGGGGGGGGGGGGGGGGGGGGGGGGGGGGGGGGGGGGGGGGGGGGGGGGGGGGGGGGGGGGGGGGGGGGGGGGGGGGGGGGGGGGGGGGGGGGGGGGGGGGGGGGGGGGGGGGGGGGGGGGGGGGGGGGGGGGGGGGGGGGGGGGGGGGGGGGGGGGGGGGGGGGGGGGGGGGGGGGGGGGGGGGGGGGGGGGGGGGGGGGGGGGGGGGGGGGGGGGGGGGGGGGGGGGGGGGGGGGGGGGGGGGGGGGGGGGGGGGGGGGGGGGGGGGGGGGGGGGGGGGGGGGGGGGGGGGGGGGGGGGGGGGGGGGGGGGGGGGGGGGGGGGGGGGGGGGGGGGGGGGGGGGGGGGGGGGGGGGGGGGGGGGGGGGGGGGGGGGGGGGGGGGGGGGGGGGGGGGGGGGGGGGGGGGGGGGGGGGGGGGGGGGGGGGGGGGGGGGGGGGGGGGGGGGGGGGGGGGGGGGGGGGGGGGGGGGGGGGGGGGGGGGGGGGGGGGGGGGGGGGGGGGGGGGGGGGGGGGGGGGGGGGGGGGGGGGGGGGGGGGGGGGGGGGGGGGGGGGGGGGGGGGGGGGGGGGGGGGGGGGGGGGGGGGGGGGGGGGGGGGGGGGGGGGGGGGGGGGGGGGGGGGGGGGGGGGGGGGGGGGGGGGGGGGGGGGGGGGGGGGGGAAGACAAGCTTGGCGATACGGATATGTAGATCTCCTACCATTGTAACCGACTTTGTGTAACCCTAGCCCTCTCCGATGTCTATATAAACCGGATGGCTTTAGTCCGTAGGACGAACAACAATCATACCATAGGCTAGCTTCTAGGGTTTAGCCTCCTTGATCTCATGGTAGATCTACTCTTGTAATACCCACATCATCAATATCAATCAAGCAGGACATAGGGTTTTACCTCCATCAAGAGGGCCCAAACCTGGGTAAAACATTGTGTCTCTTGTCTCCTGTTACCATCCGCCTAGAAGCACAGTTCGGGACCCCCTACCCGAGATCCGCCGGTTTTGACATCGATAGCAGGGCCGTCCTCTGCGCCAACCAACGGCTTCTCTAAGCCGCCATCATAAAGCATCTTCAGCGCGGCGCGACCTTTCTCCTACAGCTTGGCGAAGGCCACCCGATCCTCAGCCAGAACCTTTGCCTTGCCATCCAGCTCGATCCTCTCCGCCTTCAGCGCCTGCTTCAGCATCTCCAACCAGCCACGACGCTCAGCAAGCTTGACATCCCAGTCCCTGACGGCAGCTTCTCGAGTTTTCATCTCCTTCTCCTTATCTTCGCGGTTATGGACCTCCTTGGCGAGCTCGTCACGCAGACCTTGCAGCTCGTCCTCCAAACAGCTACAAAGCCCGCGATGTGCAAAATGGAGGCAGGTGTGAGGTGGTGAAGTTGGAGTCCGTAGAACTCCAGGAGCCCCCGGAGAAACGGATGTATGGGAAATCCGAGTCCCCTTATTAAGTAGGGGAAGAAGCATACCCGCTCTCCTTTGGAGGGATTGGGGACGCTCTCCGCCTGCTTCCCGCCCTTGTAGGTGGCCAGTCCGGCTCGAACCGGAACCATAAAGGCTGGGGGAAGGTATCCCTCGGCTTGGAGTGTCACTAACTCGCTATGCGGGACTGAGCATCTCCTCCAATCTCTTGGCTGAGGACTGGGAGCGCGGGAAGAGGAGCCGTGTCGACTATCCATGTTGGAATGGATTCTTGTCAGATGCGCTTCAATGAATACTTGCAAAAGGAGGATGGTGTGATTTGGATCTGGATCCACGCCTCTCTTATAGGCGGATTATTCGCGCAGCTAGGGGGGTAAAACATAAAAATACCCTAGCTTTTCACATTCATACAACACGTGGAAGAGGGCCATTATTGGACGTGGAAGCCAAGGAGCGCAACATTTATGAAGAAACCAAACACTATTCGGCTAACACATGGAACATGGAGGAGAACCTGCCTTGCAATGCCGAAGACAACATGCGCGCCGGACTCGTCGTCATTGAAGCCTGGTTCGGGGGCTACTGAGGGCCCCCCCCCCCCCCCCCCCCCCCCCCCCCCCCCCCCCCCCCCCCCCCCCCCCCCCCCCCCCCCCCCCCCCCCCCCCCCCCCCCCCCCCCCCCCCCCCCCCCCCCCCCCCCCCCCCCCCCCCCCCCCCCCCCCCCCCCCCCCCCCCCCCCCCCCCCCCCCCCCCCCCCCCCCCCCCCCCCCCCCCCCCCCCCCCCCCCCCCCCCCCCCCCCCCCCCCCCCCCCCCCCCCCCCCCCCCCCCCCCCCCCCCCCCCCCCCCCCCCCCCCCCCCCCCCCCCCCCCCCCCCCCCCCCCCCCCCCCCCCCCCCCCCCCCCCCCCCCCCCCCCCCCCCCCCCCCCCCCCCCCCCCCCCCCCCCCCCCCCCCCCCCCCCCCCCCCCCCCCCCCCCCCCCCCCCCCCCCCCCCCCCCCCCCCCCCCCCCCCCCCCCCCCCCCCCCCCCCCCCCCCCCCCCCCCCCCCCCCCCCCCCCCCCCCCCCCCCCCCCCCCCCCCCCCCCCCCCCCCCCCCCCCCCCCCCCCCCCCCCCCCCCCCCCCCCCCCCCCCCCCCCCCCCCCCCCCCCCCCCCCGTCTTTAAAGACGGCGCCGTCGTCAAGGGAGCTTTGGCCGCCGGCCAAACTATCCGGCTAGGTGGTTTTCTTATGACCGCCTGTTCGGCCACCGCTCCGACGATGACCTCTCAGGTCATCAAAAGCGATCTTCACGTCAGCTCGGAATTCGCCGAGCAGCTAGATCCGATTGAGCTCTCCTCCGTAAACGAGCTCTTGGATCGCATCGCCGCCCTGGGAGTCGCTACCGACTACGATCAGATTGGGCTTAAAACCGATCTGAGAGAAATTAACTCTCCCCAGGTTACCCACCACGTTGTTGTGGTAGAGGAACAATGCGGCGACTCTTCTTCTATGTTAAAAACCAACTATGTCACCCCCCCCCCCCCCCCCCCCCCCCCCCCCCCCCCCCCCCCCCCCCCCCCCCCCCTAAAGTCAGGCATCGGACCAGATTTGTTGGAAAGCGTCCAGCAAACCAAGCTTCCGAATCCGGAAGCTTCTTGGCCTTTGAGCCTCAGATTGGGCGGGGTTCCGAACTTGATTCCACCCGCCCACCCCCCCCCCCCCCCCCCCCCCCCCCCCCCCCCCCCCCCCCCCCCCCCCCCCCCCCCCCCCCCCCCCCCCCCCCCCCCCCCCCCCCCCCCCCCCCCCCCCCCCCCCCCCCCCCCCCCCCCCCCCCCCCCCCCCCCCCCCCCCCCCCCCCCCCCCCCCCCCCCCCCCCCCCCCCCCCCCCCCCCCCCCCCCCCCCCCCCCCCCCCCCCCCCCCCCCCCCCCCCCCCCCCCCCCCCCCCCCCCCCCCCCCCCCCCCCCCCCCCCCCCCCCCCCCCCCCCCCCCCCCCCCCCCCCCCCCCCCCCCCCCCCCCCCCCCCCCCCCCCCCCCCCCCCCCCCCCCCCCCCCCCCCCCCCCCCCCCCCCCCCCCCCCCCCCCCCCCCCCCCCCCCCCCCCCCCCCCCCCCCCCCCCCCCCCCCCCCCCCCCCCCCCCCCCCCCCCCCCCCCCCCCCCCCCCCCCCCCCCCCCCCCCCCCCCCCCCCCCCCCCCCCCCCCCCCCCCCCCCCCCCCCCCCCCCCCCCCCCCCCCCCCCCCCCCCCCCCCCCCCCCCCCCCCCCCCCCCCCCCCCCCCCCCCCCCCCCCCCCCCCCCCCCCCCCCCCCCCCCCCCCCCCCCCCCCCCCCCCCCCCCCCCCCCCCCCCCCCCCCCCCCCCCCCCCCCCCCCCCCCCCCCCCCCCCCCCCCCCCCCCCCCCCCCCCCCCCCCCCCCCCCCCCCCCCCCCCCCCCCCCCCCCCCCCCCCCCCCCCCCCCCCCCCCCCCCCCCCCCCCCCCCCCCCCCCCCCCCCCCCCCCCCCCCCCCCCCCCCCCCCCCCCCCCCCCCCCCCCCCCCCCCCCCCCCCCCCCCCCCCCCCCCCCCCCCCCCCCCCCCCCCCCCCCCCCCCCCCCCCCCCCCCCCCCCCCCCCCCCCCCCCCCCCCCCCCCCCCCCCCCCCCCCCCCCCCCCCCCCCCCCCCCCCCCCCCCCCCCCCCCCCCCCCCCCCCCCCCCCCCCCCCCCCCCCCCCCCCCCCCCCCCCCCCCCCCCCCCCCCCCCCCCCCCCCCCCCCCCCCCCCCCCCCCCCCCCCCCCCCCCCCCCCCCCCCCCCCCCCCCCCCCCCCCCCCCCCCCCCCCCCCCCCCCCCCCCCCCCCCCCCCCCCCCCCCCCCCCCCCCCCCCCCCCCCCCCCCCCCCCCCCCCCCCCCCCCCCCCCCCCCCCCCCCCCCCCCCCCCCCCCCCCCCCCCCCCCCCCCCCCCCCCCCCCCCCCCCCCCCCCCCCCCCCCCCCCCCCCCCCCCCCCCCCCCCCCCCCCCCCCCCCCCCCCCCCCCCCCCCCCCCCCCCCCCCCCCCCCCCCCCCCCCCCCCCCCCCCCCCCCCCCCCCCCCCCCCCCCCCCCCCCCCCCCCCCCCCCCCCCCCCCCCCCCCCCCCCCCCCCCCCCCCCCCCCCCCCCCCCCCCCCCCCCCCCCCCCCCCCCCCCCCCCCCCCCCCCCCCCCCCCCCCCCCCCCCCCCCCCCCCCCCCCCCCCCCCCCCCCCCCCCCCCCCCCCCCCCCCCCCCCCCCCCCCCCCCCCCCCCCCCCCCCCCCCCCCCCCCCCCCCCCCCCCCCCCCCCCCCCCCCCCCCCCCCCCCCCCCCCCCCCCCCCCCCCCCCCCCCCCCCACGGCGAGCTATAAAGTCGCAAGTTTTGGCTGACTTCATCGCCGAATGGACCAAAGCCGAACTCCCTAAAGAGTACAGTGCATACTCCAATTGGATCATGCATTTTGACGGCTCCAAAATGTTGGTTGGCTTGGGGGCTGGCGTCGTCTTGACGTCCCCAGCCGGAGACACAGTCCAATACGTACTTCAAATAATGTACATGGACTCCAACAATGCAGCCGAATACGAGGCCCTTCTACATGGCCTCCAGATGGCAATCTCCATGGGTATTCAACGCCTAGAGGTGCGCGGGGATTCAAACCTCGCAATATCCCAAGTAAATGGAGACTTTGACGCCAAAGATCCAAAAATGGCAGCCTACCGTAACGACGTCCTAAAAATGTCAGCCCGGTTCAAAGGACTCGAATTCCACCATGTAGCCCGGGATAATAACCAGGCAGCAGACGTGTTGGCACGCATCGGCGCAAAACGCGACGCCGTACCTCCAAACATCTTCCTGGAACGACTCCTTAAGCCATCCGTATTATGGGAAGAAGAGTCCGGAAATGACAACCTGGAACCAACTGCACCACCCAACACAGAACATTCTGACATAATTCCGAGCATACGACATTAAGCTCAACCCGGAAAAATGTGTTTTCGGCGTACCAGCCGAAAAGCTCTTGGGCTTCATTGTATCCGGTAGAGGAATTGAAGCAAACCCAGCCAAGATCCGGGCTCTGTCACAATTGGATATCCCAAAAGACCTCAAAAAGATACAAAAATTGACGGGATGCGTGGCGGCTCTAAGCCGCTTCATCTCCCGTTTGGGAGAAAAGGCACTGCCCCTCTATCACCTCCTCCGGCGCACCGAACACTTTGAATGGATGGATGCTGCCACGACCGGACTCGAAGAAATTAAGGCCATATTGGCAACAAATCTGGTCCTGGCCGCGCCCAACTTGGGCGAGCCTGTGTTATTATATATCGCGGCAACACATCAAGTTGTCAGCGCCGTACTCATCGTCGAACGAGAAACAGAAGGGCAAAATTTCCCTCTTCAAAAACCAGTGTACTACGTATCCACTGTTTTAACTCCATGCAAGTCCCGGTACCCACATTATCAAAAGATAGCGTATGCGGTGTTCATGGCACCCCGGAAGCTGCGACACTACTTTCAAGAGTGTTCCATAACGGTGGCCTCCGAAGTACCTCTCAACGATATTATAAATAATCGCGACGCGACGGGCAGGATTGCAAAATGGGCCATTGAGCTCTTACCATTTGACATAACCTACAAACCCCCCCCCCCCCCCCCCCCCCCCCCCCCCCCCCCCCCCCCCCCCCCCCCCCCCCCCCCCCCCCCCCCCCCCCCCCCCCCCCCCCCCCCCCCCCCCCCCCCCCCCCCCCCCCCCCCCCCCCCCCCCCCCCCCCCCCCCCCCCCCCCCCCCCCCCCCCCCCCCCCCCCCCCCCCCCCCCCCCCCCCCCCCCCCCCCCCCCCCCCCCCCCCCCCCCCCCCCCCCCCCCCCCCCCCCCCCCCCCCCCCCCCCCCCCCCCCCCCCCCCCCCCCCCCCCCCCCCCCCCCCCCCCCCCCCCCCCCCCCCCCCCCCCCCCCCCCCCCCCCCCCCCCCCCCCCCCCCCCCCCCCCCCCCCCCCCCCCCCCCCCCCCCCCCCCCCCCCCCCCCCCCCCCCCCCCCCCCCCCCCCCCCCCCCCCCCCCCCCCCCCCCCCCCCCCCCCCCCCCCCCCCCCCCCCCCCCCCCCCCCCCCCCCCCCCCCCCCCCCCCCCCCCCCCCCCCCCCCCCCCCCCCCCCCCCCCCCCCCCCCCCCCCCCCCCCCCCCCCCCCCCCCCCCCCCCCCCCCCCCCCCCCCCCCCCCCCCCCCCCCCCCCCCCCCCCCCCCCCCCCCCCCCCCCCCCCCCCCCCCCCCCCCCCCCCCCCCCCCCCCCCCCCCCCCCCCCCCCCCCCCCCCCCCCCCCCCCCCCCCCCCCCCCCCCCCCCCCCCCCCCCCCCCCCCCCCCCCCCCCCCCCCCCCCCCCCCCCCCCCCCCCCCCCCCCCCCCCCCCCCCCCCCCCCCCCCCCCCCCCCCCCCCCCCCCCCCCCCCCCCCCCCCCCCCCCCCCCCCCCCCCCCCCCCCCCCCCCCCCCCCCCCCCCCCCCCCCCCCCCCCCCCCCCCCCCCCCCCCCCCCCCCCCCCCCCCCCCCCCCCCCCCCCCCCCCCCCCCCCCCCCCCCCCCCCCCCCCCCCCCCCCCCCCCCCCCCCCCCCCCCCCCCCCCCCCCCCCCCCCCCCCCCCCCCCCCCCCCCCCCCCCCCCCCCCCCCCCCCCCCCCCCCCCCCCCCCCCCCCCCCCCCCCCCCCCCCCCCCCCCCCCCCCCCCCCCCCCCCCCCCCCCCCCCCCCCCCCCCCCCCCCCCCCCCCCCCCCCCCCCCCCCCCCCCCCCCCCCCCCCCCCCCCCCCCCCCCCCCCCCCCCCCCCCCCCCCCCCCCCCCCCCCCCCCCCCCCCCCCCCCCCCCCCCCCCCCCCCCCCCCCCCCCCCCCCCCCCCCCCCCCCCCCCCCCGGGGTGCCGTGGATCTGACATGGGCGATCGAGTATGCGGTCCAAGCTGGATGAGCCCGGATTGTTTCTTTTATATGGCTTCTTCCGCTGGCCGGACTTGGAGCCGCTGAATCCGGCGTTGACTGCCGTGTCATCGGTATTGTCACCGTTGCTTCGACGCTTGTGTCTGTTGCGTCGTGGCTTGCCGTTGCTATTTCTGGCTTCAGAAGTGCCAGGTTCGCTTGTACTATTATTGCTACGGGCTAGCCAGCTATCTTCGCCCGCGCAAAAGCGGGTCATAAGTGCCGTGAGGGCTGCCATGGACTTTGGCTTTTCTTGGCCGAGGTGTCGGGCGAGCCATTCGTTGCGGATGCTATGTTTAAAGGCCGCTAGGGCTTCGCCATCCGGACAGTCGACGATATGGTTCTTTTTAGTTAAGAACCTAGTCCAAAATTTCCTGGCTGACTCTCCGGGCTGTTGAACTATGTGACTTAAGTCATCAGCATCCGGAGGTCGTACGTATGTGCCTTGGAAGTTGTCGTGGAAGGCATCTTCCAAGTCCTCCCAGCTGCCAATAGAGTTTTCAGGCAGACTGTTTAACTAGTGCCGAGCTGGCCCCTTGAGTTTTAGCAGGAGGTATTTGATGGCGTGAAGGTCATCACTGCGGGCCATATGAATATGGAGAAGAAAATACTCAATCCATACTGCGGGATCTGTTGTTCCATCATACGATTCGATATTCACGGGTTTAAACCCTTCTGGGAATTCATGCTCCATTACTTCATCAGTGAAGCAGAGGGGGTGTGTGGCACCTCTATATCGGGCCAAGTCGCGACGTAGCTCGGATGGAGTCCGTCTGCGGTTTTCGGCCCGGACATGATTATGCTTATCACGTCCGGCTAGATAGCCGTCGTCGCGCGTTGGGGCACGCCCTTGCGATCCGTAGATCGATCTGGTCTGACCTGCTCTACTGTCCAGGTCTTGACGCAGGTCATATGTATATCCCCGAGCTGTTGTATCTCTACCTTTACGGCGAGGTGGTATGGGCTGGTGTTCGGCTTGAGTTGCCGTTTTGTCCTGGCCACATGGTGGTCGGTTAGCCGCATTACGTGCTGATGGTACGGGCTCAAGGGCCTCGTCGTCGAATTGAGGTAGTAATATGCGCTTCGGGTAACTTTTGGTTGGGCACTCGAGGCCGTATTCCTCGGCTGCCAGGACATTAGTCCACCTATTGTTGAGCAGATCTTGATCAGCTTGCAGCTGCTGTTGCTTCTTTTTCAGGCTCCTTGTAGTGGCAATTAGCCAGCGCTTAAAGTGCTCCTGCTCGAGAGGTTCCTCAAGCACGATAAAGTCCTCGTTGCCGAGGCTCACCTCATCCTCGGAGAGTGGACGATAGTTGCTGTCCTCCGAGTCTTCGTTTATGGCCTGTTCATCAGGGCTGACTTGCCCATCTTCCTTATCGTCCTGTTCAGAAGTTGGCTCGACGGGGTCTTCTTTGTCTTCGGCATCGTCTGGAGTATTGTTTTCTCTTGTGCCGGTATTGCAATCTTTTCCGCGGCGTGATTTAGAGCGGCGCCGCTGACGTCAGCGCTTTGGCTGTATCTCAGGAGGTTTATCCTCGACTGGATCCTTCTCGTTATCACCGTCATTCTCTTTGGGTGTATCCACCATGTATACATCGTATGAGGAGGTGGCCGTCCAGCGCCCGGTAAACGGCGGGTTTTGGGCCTGCTCCTCTTCGGCATCGTCGTCCATACCGTCGATGTCTTTGGAGCCGTAATCGAGCATGTCGGTTAAGTCTTCGACAGTGGCTATTAAGTGGGAGGTGGGTGGGAAGCAAAATTCCCCGTCATCAGCACCCAGTTCAAACCGGATATAATTCGGCTGTGAGTCCCTTGCTAAGGTGAGGGGTTTTAATGAGTTTAGCTCATTGCCCAAAGGTGAGTGCCGGAAGATGTCCGCGGAGCTGAATTCGATGATCGGTGCCTGATCAGGCTCGACGGACACGGATGCACGTGGTTTGGAACCTGTGGCCAGAGACAAATCCGAGGTTCTGGTGACGCAGATCCCACTCGAGGTTGGGTCTGTGTGCGGCTCCAATGCCGCTGAGTCTACGGCTTCCGTGGCGGGTTTGAGCTTCCCGTCCTCGGATGGCGCAGTCTGCTCCGGATCTAGGGCCGGAGCACTTACAGGCGCTATCTCCTGGGTATGGTCCGATGACAGATTTAGGTCATGTTCATCGCGGTGGCAGGGAGCGGCTACCGTGGGCTCTAATCCGTCGAAGATCAAGTCTCCGCGGATATCAGCAGCGTAGTTCAAGCTTCCAAACCTGACCTGATGGCCAGGGGCGTAGCTATCGATCTGCTCTAGGTGACCAAGCGAGTTGGCCCGCAGTGCGAAGCCGCCGAATACGAAGATCTAGCCGGGGAGAAAGACCTCCCACAGGGCAGCATCGTTGTAGATGATTGACGGAGCCATCGAGCCTTCTAGCGACGACACAGCGGAACTCTCAATGAAAGCACCAATGTCGATGTCAAAACCGGCGGATCTCGGGTAGGGGGTACCGAACTGTGCGTCTAAGGTCGATGGTAACAGGAGACAGGGGACACGATGTTTACCCAGGTTCAAGCCCTCTCTATGGAGGTAATACCCTACTTCCTGCTTGATTGATCTTGATGAATATGAGTATTACAAGAGTTGATCTACCGAGAGATCGTAATGGCTAAAAACCTAGAAGTCTAGCCTGTCTGATTATGATTGTGATTGCCTCTATGGACTAAACCCTCCGGTTTATATAGACACCGGAGGGGACTAGGGTTTGTACAAAGTCGGTTACAGAGAAAGGAATCTTCATATCCGAACGCCAAGCTTGCCATCCACGCCAAGGAGAGTCCCATCCGGACACGGGTGAGAGTCTTCGGTCTTGTATCTTCATAGCCCATCAGTCCGGCCCATGTCCAACAGGCCGGACGCCCGAGGACCCCTTAATCCAGGACTCCCTTAGAAGGCACATGGCAACACAAGCAAACATGAGATCTGACGAGAAAATGGCGAACAAAAAAGAGGGTGAATAAAACGACAAATTTTTGTGAAGTGGGGGAGATGAAAATGAGAGGCAAATGGCAAATAATGTAAATTGCAAGGAGATGAGATTTGTGATTAGGAACCTAGTAGATGTTGATGATGTCTCCTCGGCAACGGTGCCAGAAATTGGCAGTTGTCGGGAGACTATCTTGTCTTGATCCTCCCCGGTAACGGCGCCAGAAATTCTTTTTGATTGTGGCTTGAACTACGTCAGTATTTCCCCAAAGAGGAAGGGATGATGCAGCACAACTACGGTAGGTATTTCCCTCACTGATGAGACCAAGGTTATCGAACCAGTAGGAGAACCACACAACACCACGTAAACAGCTCCTGCACACAAAGAACAGATACTTGCAACTCGACGTAAGAGAGGGGTTGTCAATGCCTCATGGGTAAAAATATAGGTAAAATTGTAGTAGATTGGATAAATTGATCTCGCGGGAACGCGAGATGAAATAAATAAATAAAAATTGCAGCAAGGTTTTTTTTGTGTTTTTGGATTAATAGATCTGAAAATAAAAGCAAATAAAATAGATCGCGAAGGCAAATGTAACAAAGAAGAGACCCGTGGACCCCATCTTGTTATCCTTAATAGCAACGATACGTACGTGTCGGTTCCCCTTCTGTCACTGGGATCAAGCACCGTAAGATCGAACCCATCACAAAGCACCTCTTCCCATGGCAAGAAAAATCAATCTAGTTGAACTAATAAACCAAAGATTCGAAGAAGAAATACGAGGCTATAAGTACTCATGCATATAAGAGATCAAAAGACTCAAATAACTTTCATGGATAAAAACATAGATCTGATCATAAACTCAAAGTTCATCGGATCCCAACAAACACACCGCAAAAAGAGTTACATCAAATAGATCTCCAAGAGACCATTGTATTGAGAATCAAAAGAGAGAGAGGAAGCCATCTAGCTACCAACTACGGACCTGTAGGTCTACAATGAACTACTAACGGATCATCGGAGAGGCACCAATGAGGATGATGAACCCCTCCGAGATGGTGTCTAGATTGGATCTGGTGGTTCTGGAACTTGCGGCAGCTGGAATTGATTTTCGTTGACTCCCCTAGGGTTTCTGGAATATTGGGGTATTTATATAGCAAAGAGGCGGTGCGGGAGGTCACCGAGGTGGGCACACCTATTGACATAGTGCCCAGTGCCAGTTGCTGTTTTTTGCTTGTTTTTTTACTTCACAGGAAATCAGTACCAAACGGAGTCCAAACGGCACGCCCTGGTGGGTTGTGCTCCCCTCGGAGCCCCCTCTGGTACTTCTTTGGCCCAACAGGTGTCTTCTGGTCCAGAAAAAATCACCAAAAAGTTTTGCTGCGTTTGGACTCCGTTTGGTACTGATTTCCTGTGAAGTAAAAAAAGAAGCAAAAAACAGCAACTGGCACTACGCACTATGTCAATAGGTTAGTCCCAAAAAATGATATAAAGTTGCTATAAAATGATTGTAAAACATCCAAGAATGATAATATAACAGCATAGAACAATCAAAAATTGTAGATACGTTGGAGAGGTATCAATCGTTCGCACACATGAGCCGAAAAAGTTATATTGCAAAAACCCCAATGTGTACAAGCACCGTATACGTGAGTATCCAGACAGTGGCTGTTACGTCTATGAGCAGGATACCAACTTGTTGGGGCCTTTAGGATTTTTGAGTTGGAGGCGGGTAAACAGCCTTGGTTCACACTCTCTATTTCTCAGACTCAATTATCCGATTAACCAGGAGATCACTGTTGGCAAGGACCTTGATGGCAGAGAGGCTCTGTTTTCTATGGAAAACTATGTCTACACGGCGATCCCTAGGACTTCGGGAGCAGACTCCCCTGATTGTCAACAATACAGCCTGCAACCAAAAGATGGTGAGAATGACGAAGGCATCTGGATTAACTTTGATCCTTGGATGTCTCAAATCTGACAGGCAGTGATGTGGTTGAAGCCTTCAGGTTGATAGGTAATTGGGTTGTTGTGTTGAAAGGTTGGAGTTCTGGTGTCCCCGAATCACTAGTGGCTGAAGCGGGGCTGCAAATTATGATGGTGTTGGATCATCCCTCTTCGAATGACTTGTTGTCTTTGCTGCTTGTTCTGGATGGGTAGTTCTCTCTTTTATTATGCATACTCCTTGTCATTTGGCCATCCTCGTCTATGTCACTCTTACTATATATGTAATAGTTGCCTCTATTTAGAATGTCATTCTCGTCTGGATCACGAGAGTCTGAGCGCTGCAGATGGGTGTGTTTTGGTGGTGTAGCAAGACTTCTTATGAACTATCATGTCTTGCTGTTTATGTCAGTAGTAGTCACTAGTCAGTGTTTGAATGTTGTATATATCATTGTTTTGAACTGTTTATTGTCTCGAACTGCTGGTGGGCTAAATGAGGGCATCACAATTCTCTAGTGTTCAGAGTATATCTCCTTTTTTCAAGTTACAATTCGAGCTCAATGCCTTTTCAATGATGTACACTTGTTTGGGCCAGTGAGGTGTTGAATATGGGTCGAGTAGTAACGTAATGCCAAACAGGTCAATTATGACTCTCGGCCGGGCGATCAAAAAAAGAAAGAGAAAGGACTCTTAGGCCGACATGTGGGCACCACCGGTGTTTTCGTGCGCATGCGCGCCGAGAGCATATTGGCACGTCTTCAAAATTCATGCTACCTTTCATCCCCAATCTCCCACCCCTCCACCTCTAGAATCTCGATTCCTACTCCAGTTCCCCCAAATCCCCCTCCTGTACTCCCTGTACTCAAGCGCACTATCATGTCGCCGGTCAATGCGGATCTCCGAGCCAGAGATCCTGAGGTCCGTCGTGCCTTCGGGCACTGCGTGTTGTCGCTCAACAGTGGCATGGCGGCGCTTGACGACCAGTTTGCCGGCAAAGTGCTGATGGTAACCATCAACGGCGACCGGCCTCCCGTCTCGCCGGACGACCTTGTCAAAGCTCTGGGCATTGCGCATGGCATCCAAATAAGTGACTTGCTCATCAAAGTCTGTCCGCCACCGGCTGATTTCTTTGTCAGGTTCCGAACAACTTTCGACTGCAGTCATGTGGTAGAATCTTCCCAGCATTTGTTCTGTGATGGCGCCTGGTGAGCTTTGATCGGTGGCACCCAGGATGGGGCTCGGTGCCCTCTGAGCTTGAGTTTTTAAACAAAGCTTACCTTCCACGGCATACCTCGACGTGCTTGGAACAACGAGTCCATGAATGAGCTTATCAACGATCTATGAGGTGAGCTCGTAAGTATGTTTGTTCCTCCAGACAGCTGGGCTCTGACGGTTATGGCATGGATGAAGAAGCCGTCCACCATACCAAAGGTGATTGGTGTTGAGATACCGGTGCAGGAACCAGGGTTGTACTATTCTCGCCACCAAGGCCGCCGCGGACCACGTTAGGGATGTACTTGTATCGAGTGTTCGTGCATGTCAAAGAAGTGGTCAATCCATCAATCAAAGTCCTATCACCGCCGCTGGTGCCAGGGTCCATCGACGTCGTCCATTACAGGAGTCAACATCAGACTTTCCCTGTGTTGCTTAGAACGATGGATGGCACAGGGCCTACTCCATCGCGCGGAGGAGGCCACTGCTTCTTTGGGAGAAAAGGCAGGGCTGGCTGCCTGGATGTGCTCTAATTTGAGGTAACAACTGAATCTTCTCAGATACTAGTTAAATTCGAGCTATCGGTGTGAAGCACTGATGTGCCAGTACATTTGATTGTGACTTGTTCTATTTTTGTACATGAACTTTTTTAGAAAGGGGTGCACGTCAACTTAATGTGTTAGCAGAACTTATTGTGTTGTCTCTTTGTTTTCTTTGCACAACATTCAACATATTTCCCCGTCATTGATAAAGACGATGAACGGTTATGTACGGGTTCGTTGGTTTCAACATAGCCCTACCCGTAGCGATCCACTGCTTCCACCCTGATTGTGCCGCCTGCGTGATGTATGCAAGTTCTGTGTGTTATGATGTTCTATATGATTGTGTGAACTATATAACTTTTTACTGAGCATCAGCAATGCATATGGCTGAAAGATGCATTTACGAGCATCAACCGATGGGTCTCTCTCTCTCTCACACACACACACACACATACACACAAGTGGGACCGTTGAATTATTTCTTTGCTCGTGACAACTTTTAATTAGGTTCCACTGTACTCTAACTTTTTTCTTAAGTTATTAATTGAGCTCAGTGACTTCAAAAAGTTGTACAGAAGCCTTGTTTGGGCCTTTTCAGGCATCATTGATGGGCTGAGTACTACACAAGCCTTTTTCGTTGAACATCAACAATGCAACTGGGCCGACAGTTGTACACAATATCCTAAAATAAGCGCAGCCTAGCCTATGTTTCTTTTAATAAAATGCACAGCTCAGTTCATTTTTTATATAATAAGATTACCAAGCCCAACTTAATTTTTTAATAATATTCCTATCTTAATATTATTTTTTATATGAAATGCTTAGTCCAGACCATCATTGTTTTTTCACACATCCGAGAAAATGGGTCCATTTCTACAAAAATCGAAAGGCTTGTAAATTATCAGAAATGATAAATGGGCTGCATGTACGCAATATTATTTTTCACCCAGACCAGTAAATAGGTGTATTCGAATAAATAATCAAATGCACTGTAAATTATCATAAATAATAAATCAGCGATTGTTATTTATACCCAGCCCAGGAAATAGATTATTTTTTGAGTCAAAGCCCAGGAAATAGATGTATTGGCAAACAAAATGAAATGGGCTGTAAAACCTAAATAGATGGGCTGCATTCCACTAGAGCTTTCGAAGTTGACTTTGTTGGCCCACCAGACGAAGCGTGCATAAGGTGTTGTCCATTTAGTGAACAAAACAATTTAATGGTCTAAACAAAAAGTCAACAAATTATTCTGACATCTATAGTCATTGGATTGACATCCAACGGCGATCCTGCTTCTTCAATCTCTGATCTAGTAGCTCTTGCTCCAGCCGCCAAAACCATCGCCGACTGGAGCGCCTGCATCTGCCTCCCGTGGCCAGTTGTGCTGCCGCACAGGCCTCGCCGCCCCGCCCTACTCCCAATGGTGGCCAGCCTGTACTGACCCATGCCTTCTGTTATTCTCCAGCGAAGGCAGCCTCACCCGGCAGCTGAACTGGTCCCTCGTACTCCCCTCCGCCAGGGACTCCAGTGCCCCTTGTTCCATGACTCTAGATCATTCCCATCTTAGGCCTCGCCATCGTCCACTGCCGTGGTCCGCTCGATGATCCGTGGTCAACAACGAGAGCCAACATGGAGTACATCGAGAGTCTGACAGTTGGGAACCACCAGCTACATCTTCTCACGCAAGCTAGTGCCTCATTATGCGGGAATAAATGATTCCTCCCCCTGACAGGTTTGACCCACCAGCTACAATCTTCGCACGCAAGGATGTTCATTCTTATTACGTGAAAAAAAGTCCCCCCCCATGAGAGCTGGGACCCACGAGCTACATCTTCGCACGAAAGGAAGTGCCTCCTTATTACGTGCAAGAAAAATGATTCCTCCCCCTGCTAGCTCGGACCCAACTGACTCGAAGGCTGACTTGTGGGCCTACTAAGTTGACACGTACGCAGGGCTTTGTTAACCTAGTCAACAAACGATTCTAGCAGCAGTGACCGTTGGATTAACATCCAACGGCCGTACTACTTCTTCAATCTCTGATCTTCTTGCTCCAGCCACCGAAACCAGTGCCGGCTGGACCGCCTATTACTGCCTCCCGTGGCCGGCTGTGCTGCCACCGCTGGCCATGCCATCCCTCTACTCACCCACACCTCCTGTTATTCTCCGGCGACGGCAGCCTCACACCGCAGCCAAAGCAGTCAACCCTCGTACTCCCCTCCGCGTGGGTATCCACTGCCGCGTCTTCCTCGGCTCCGCGTTGTTCCCTTCCTAGGCCTCGCCATCGTCCACCGCCTTGGTGCTCTCGGCACACCCCCCGTGTCTTTTTTTTGTAGTGCTAGCCCATATTTATAGTGGCCTTGGTTCTCTTCCCTCATAGCTTAGGAAGGAAGGGATCCTACAACGGCCAATTTTGAAAGCATATATATTCGCACGCAAGGGAGTGCCTCCTTATCCTCCCTAACGACTGGGACCCACCCGGTCGAACCATACGTAGGGTTGTCTGTCTGGTCGCGAACATGTACCTACATACTGGTCGATCGGTCTCTCTGCAACGATGAACCGTGGCCGAGCAAGCAGCGACACGTGTAGTAGTAGAGCCCCTGATGTAGCAGTTCAGGTAATCCCTTCTAAATTGTGTACACGTACGTACAACCAGATGCCAATAAATACGGCCACGTACGTACATACGGGCAGGGTCTTCAACGCCTACTCGCGCATACGTACGGCCAGGGATCGTGTACACGGAGAGGCAGCGGACGGCAGCAACGGCGTCGTGTTCATCGGGAGCCAACCGGCTTGGACGGAACAACCGAAACGAGGTCTGGCATACCACGGAACGGAGGAAACAGCCTTCTGTTCGACCGCGTACGGTCGAAACGGGGTCTTGTTCATCAAGAAGGGTCTGGCGTACCACAAAACAAAGGAAACGGACTTCTGTTCGAGTGCCTACGGTCGAAACGGGGTCCTGTTGATCGGGAGGGGTGTGGCGTACCGCAAAACGGAGGAAATGGACTTCTATTGGAGCGCCTACGGTTGAAACGGGGTCCTGTTCATCCACCGTCTACTGCCTCGCTCCAGCCTCCACGGGCTACTGTTCATCCATCGTCGACTTCCTCCAGCCTCCACCAGCTACTATTCATCCATGGGCTACTATTCATTCAGCCTCCACCGGCTACTGTTCATAGAGTCTCCATGGGGTCCTATTCATCCACCCCCAATCGGCTGGGGTGCGGCGGCTCGTCGGAGTCCTGTTCATCCAACGGCAACGGCCTACTACCACAGGGGTCCTGTTCATCCAACCCCCACTGGGAACTGTTCATCCACAGCCAACCAACCATGTCTCGACTCATTCTACGTACCACGTGCACGGTAGCAACGGTCACTTTCATCGAGAGGCAACCCAACACCGGCTGGCTACGTCTCGCATGGGGGCTCGATCAGCTTCAGTAAGCAGCAGCAATGATTGATCGCTTGGGTTCAGTTAGCCGCAGCAGCGAAGGAATCGCTCGGGTTCAGTCAGCAGCGAAAGAATCACTCATGTTCAGTTAAGAGCCAAGGGATCGATTACTCGGGTTCAGTAACGTGCGATCGCTCGGGTTCAGTTAGCCAACGCCTCGCACACATGCGCGTACACGAGAGAAACGCGCAAACCTCCATGCATCGCTCGGCCCCGACCACCCACCGTAACCGGGAACTCCCCGATATTTTCCTCGCCCTTGCTTCTACCATGATTTTTTCCGTCATGGACGGCCAAAATAATGTCATGCAGGTGCGTCCCCATCCCGCCCAGGATGAAAAGCCCATTTTCTGTCATGATTTTTTTATCATAGAAGTAGGAGCCCGCCACATCTATGATGATACGTGCTTTTGTCACAATTATCGTCATAGAAGTGTCATAAGCATGACAGGAAAAAAATTCGTTCGGCCGAAAATGTCACGGATGTGTCTTTTTTTTGTAGTGCTAGCCCATATTTATAGTGGCCTTGGTTCTCTTCCCTCATAGCTTAGGAAGGAAGGGATCCTACAACGGCCAATTTTGAAAGGGGACAAGAAGTACATTTTATCCTGACGAAATGTGGTCTTCGCATGCAAAGCTTCTGGCCATGCCGCAGCAGTGGGCTCGGCGATGACATCCGTCCTGCCGAGCTCGTGGTCTTGGTCTCGTTGCACCGGAATGGGAAGCTTTGGGGCCTTCCTCCCCCCCCCCCCCCCCCCCCCCCCCCCCCCCCCCCCCCCCCCCCCCCCCCCCCCCCCCCCCCCCCCCCCCCCCCCCCCCCCCCCCCCCCCCCCCCCCCCCCCCCCCCCCCCCCCCCCCCCCCCCCCCCCCCCCCCCCCCCCCCCCCCCCCCCCCCCCCCCCCCCCCCCCCCCCCCCCCCCCCCCCCCCCCCCCCCCCCCCCCCCCCCCCCCCCCCCCCCCCCCCCCCCCCCCCCCCCCCCCCCCCCCCCCCCCCCCCCCCCCCCCCCCCCCCCCCCCCCCCCCCCCCCCCCCCCCCCCCCCCCCCCCCCCCCCCCCCCCCCCCCCCCCCCCCCCCCCCCCCCCCCCCCCCCCCCCCCCCCCCCCCCCCCCCCCCCCCCCCCCCCCCCCCCCCCCCCCCCCCCCCCCCCCCCCCCCCCCCCCCCCCCCCCCCCCCCCCCCCCCCCCCCCCCCCCCCCCCCCCCCCCCCCCCCCCCCCCCCCCCCCCCCCCCCCCCCCCCCCCCCCCCCCCCCCCCCCCCCCCCCCCCCCCCCCCCCCCCCCCCCCCCCCCCCCCCCCCCCCCCCCCCCCCCCCCCCCCCCCCCCCCCCCCCCCCCCCCCCCCCCCCCCCCCCCCCCCCCCCCCCCCCCCCCCCCCCCCCCCCCCCCCCCCCCCCCCCCCCCCCCCCCCCCCCCCCCCCCCCCCCCCCCCCCCCCCCCCCCCCCCCCCCCCCCCCCCCCCCCCCCCCCCCCCCCCCCCCCCCCCCCCCCCCCCCCCCCCCCCCCCCCCCCCCCCCCCCCCCCCCCCCCCCCCCCCCCCCCCCCCCCCCCCCCCCCCCCCCCCCCCCCCCCCCCCCCCCCCCCCCCCCCCCCCCCCCCCCCCCCCCCCCCCCCCCCCCCCCCCCCCCCCCCCCCCCCCCCCCCCCCCCCCCCCCCCCCCCCCCCCCCCCCCCCCCCCCCCCCCCCCCCCCCCCCCCCCCCCCCCCCCCCCCCCCCCCCCCCCCCCCCCCCCCCCCCCCCCCCCCCCCCCCCCCCCCCCCCCCCCCCCCCCCCCCCCCCCCCCCCCCCCCCCCCCCCCCCCCCCCCCCCCCCCCCCCCCCCCCCCCCCCCCCCCCCCCCCCCCCCCCCCCCCCCCCCCCCCCCCCCCCCCCCCCCCCCCCCCCCCCCCCCCCCCCCCCCCCCCCCCCCCCCCCCCCCCCCCCCCCATATCCCGTCCCCCAGAGCTCCTTGATGTCCTTCTCCGTGACGGAGGAGGCCTCCCACTTGCCCTTCGAGCCAGATCCGGACATGACTGGAGAGGTTGGCGGCAGTGGGAAAGCTTAAAGCTTGGGCGCTGGAGCTTGAGGATGGGAAAACAGGAGAAGGAAGAAGGCGTGGGGAGAAAAAAGGGATCTTTATCCACTTATATAGGCAATGAATATCAAGCGCCCGCCCCTCAAGCCTTAAAACTCGCCTGTTCCCAAGGGGTCGTGCGAATGGCACGATTGGATTACCCAAACCCGTATTGATGAGGATCCCGCAATAAGTGGGCACGATCTCCGCTTTGACGAAACATGTCGATAGAGGCCGTGTCTCGAAATGCGAAGCGGGAGGCCAAAAAATGGTTTGAAATGATAAAGAGGCTAGATACGACGTTTCGCTGAAAAGTTGTCAGTTGATGGACATTACTTTACCTTCGTGGTTGAGGGTTGTAACTGTCATGCAGAGCCGGATACAGTTCTTTTATTCAGAAGATTGCTTTGGAGTATTCAGAGGAGGAACCCGCCTTGCAATGCCAAAGACAATCTGCGAGCCGAACATATCGTCATTGAAGACTGGTTCAGGGGCTACTGAGGGAGTCCTGGATTAAGGGGTCCTCGGGTGGCCGGGCTATGTAACATGGGCCGGACTGATGGGCCGTGAAGATACAGGGCAGAAGACCTTTCCTCGTGTCCGGGTGGGACTCCCCTTTGCGTGGATGGCAAGTTTGGCGTCCGGATCTATAGTTTCCTTCCTCTGTAAACCGACTATGTACAACCCTAGCCCCCTCCGGTGCCTATATAAACCGGAGGGTTTGGTCCATGGAGGACATCATAACTCCCATAGGCTAGACATCTAGGGTTTAGCCATTACGATCTCGAGGTAGATCGACTCTTGTAACCCCCCATACCCATCAAATACAATCAAGCAGGACGTAGGGTTTTACCTCCATTAAGAGGGCCTAAACCTGGGTAAACATCGTGTTCCCTTTGTCCCTTGTTACCTTCGATCCTCAGACGCATAGTTCGGGACCCCCTACCCGAGATCGGCCGGTTTTGACACCGACAGTCGCAGCACGCCATCACCTTCGATTCCAAGGACCAACTTAAGTGCTCTGCTGCCGCTGGAGCGCTCCCTATGCTCTGCACGCCCACCATCAGCAATGTCCTCGTCACCAAAACCCTCATCGACGGTGGCGCGGGGCTCAATGTTCTCTCTGTCGAGACATTTGAGACGCTCCAGGTGCCCTACGACCAGCTCCTGCCCACCAAGCCTTTCTCAGGGGTGACCGATGGCTCCACCGTCCCCCTGGGGCAGGTACACCTCCCAGTCACCTTTGGAAAGTGCGACAACTACCACACCGGGCTAATCGACTTCGACTTCGCCCACATCGGCCTCCCGTACAATGCCATCCTTGGGTATCCGGCCCTTGCCAAGTTTATGGCAGCGACCCACCATGGTTACAACGTCCTCAAGATGCCGGGGTGCGGCGGTATCATCACGGTCGCCTACGATGAAAAGGATGCGGTGTGCTCCCTCGAGCGCGCTTACCAAGATACGGCGGTCGAAAACTCTGACGACGAGGACGCCATCCTGCCTCCTGAGGCCACCCCCAAGAAGAAGAAACAGCTCCTCCGCGAGGGTCGTCAGGAGGCTGGGGCGCCTGCCGATGGTGCCTCAGGCCCCGCGCCCATGGCCGGGGCGCCTTTCGCTCTCGCATAGGAAGGTGCGCCCGGTGCCCCCCTCAGGACGGGCTCGGGGG
>JAAAWM010011914.1:0-123146 GCA_036873465.1 Thinopyrum obtusiflorum | reverse complement strand
TGTGCCACCTTGGTTTATGACTAGTCATGTCGACCCAGGTTCTTTGACATATGGATGCTAGCAACATAGATATAGATGTGAGCCATAGGACAAAAATGGTCCCGGCCAAGGTAAGGCGGCAGTCGTAGCATGCGTGAGGCCGCAAAGTGATATGATTTCTTACAGGCTAGATCTGTGTGACCTAGGATCGGGGTCCTGACGGTGTTGACCTCTCTGGAGAGCTGAGTTACGACTTCAGTGTGTTGATTGCTTGAGGCCAGGCAGACCCACAGAAAAGTGTGACCGGCCATAGGGTAATCGAGCGTATCAAGCTATGTGGTGCACCGCTGCAGGGAAGGCAAACTATTCAAATTGCCGCATCCACGGTAACGGACTGCTTGGAGATGTATCCCGATCTAATACCACTTAAACCGGATACTTGATAAAACACACCCACTATATATGTCTATACAACTTAAACCAGTTACTAAATAAGATTCATCCACTCAATAAATATGGAATGCCCGCGGATCTTTTCTCGCAGGGAGTCGAGGAAGGATCTCAGGGTATGGTATTGTTGTATTATTTAATTATACTCGTATGCGCTCCTACTCTTTCTTTGTTGCAAGATACTCTAATTCTCTTCTCATGCTGCAAGATGGTGGTGCCGTGTGTTACATAAAGCTTTCCACCCTTTATTCTGGCATTTCTGCAGTTTAGTCCACTGATATTACCCCATTTCTTTGATACCGATGCATACTTAGTATAGTTCTTATGTAAGTCTTGTGATTACTTTGGATGAGTACTCACTATTGCTTTGCACTTATTTTTTCCTTCAATCCGGTTGCTGCTATCAAATGGTAGCCCCTCAAATACAGGTGTTCCAACGAGGAATACTAAGTGGAGTTCGGCATCGCTGAGGAGTTCAGGGGTCCCAGGCTGGAGGCCTGAGCCTTTTTGATTTAGAGTCATTGTTTGTTTCTACCTTCTTAAGGCACCCTTGTAATTGTCTGTAGTCAGACCTAACGCTTGATGTAATATTGTATTCTATGATCCCTGCTTGTAATATAATGTTTCTTTGTTTAATTTTAGTCATAGAGTTGTGTTGTTGTACTACCGTGAGTCACCGTTCGTGATCCTGCTTGTTGTGTGGATGATTAGTGCACGGTTTTGATCGGGGGCATCACAAGTTTGTATCAGAGCCGACTGCCTATAGGAACCCGCCAAACCTCTTGGTCAATGTTGAGTCTAGTCTTGAAAAACTATTTTTGAACTACTAGGTGTGTTGTGTGGGTTACGGGCCCACATCATAGATGGATGGGAATAGGATCTTTTATTCCGCATCCTGTCACACCCCTAGTCTGCTAATGACCTAGGCTAGCCTTGCATGTTTGCATCATGTTTAAATTTCAAATGAATTTGAAATGGGGGATGATCAAACCCTAGCACTTGGAATTCAAAAAGGTTCAACCAAGATAAATTTCAATGAACCCAAAATGGTTTCCAAAAATGTTCATTTCTGCAAAATGCTGAAAACAGTAACCAGAGGTGATGCACATTTTTCCTAGCCATGTTGGATTTTGAGTTAATTCATATTCTATTTTGAATTGGAGCAAATAAATGCTATAAATATTTTTATTGCTTCAATAATTCTGATTTTTGGTGAGGGGCTCTGGAATAATCCACCTAGCCCCTACAAAAAATATCAGAAGTAAATAAACGGGTTTGGTATTTTTTACTAAATCAGAAACATACTATAGAAAAGAAAAAACAGAAAAGAAATAAAAGGGGGAAACTTACCTGGTGGCCCAACTGGCGGCCTAGCACCGCTGGCCCAATGCCAGTCATCATTGTCCTCGCGCTAGAAGGACAGGGCACGTGGGCAGAGTGCGCGCGCACGCGCCGAGCCACGTCCTGCTTCCACCACGACGCCCCGGCCCTTCCTGCCGCGCAATGGAGATGCCCTGGAGCCTCTCGTTCTTGTCCCTCTCTCTCCCGTGACCCACCTCTCCTCTGGCCCTCATCCCCACCTCGTGCCTGAGCGCACCGCAGCACGCTGCCAAGCACCACCGCAGCCACTGCCTCCCCCTCGACCTCTCGAGCTGTCCACGAGCTCCGCCATGACGTCTTCTTCATTCTCGCCTAGCCACGCTTCATCAAGCTCGACCCCGCCGCCTCTGCCACGAGATCGCCACCGCCGTTCCATCGCCGTCCGGCCTTCCCAAGCCCGCTGAGCCTGCCTCCGAGTTCGCCGTGAGCTCCTGATCCTTTTCCCCCTAGCCCCGCTGTTGATGGCTTCCTCTAGGCTATAGAAACACCATGGCCGAAACGCGCCGCCACCGAGCTCATTGCCGACAACACTCCGGTCACACGTTTGCATGTTGCAGCCACAAACCCAAGCGCACCCGAGCTCCGGCTGTCGCTGCGGCCGTCGTCGGTGACACTATAGGCCACCTTAGGCCGAGCCACCCCCATCGTTCAACGTGGACGAGCTCCAGCAACTCAGTAGTGCCCTCAGCGCATCGAACCAAGCTCTGTGGAGCGTTTTCGAGCACCTCCACCATCGCAGGACCTTGTCGGCGGGTTAACTCCGGCTAATCGCCGGTTAAAACTAACCTGATGACCCCCTGGTCACTAACATGTGGGCCCAGGCCCCTAATTAATTTTGGTTAGGGTTAACCTTTAGTGTTAATTAACACTGTTAATAGATGAGCCACTGACCAGTGGGCCCCACTGGTTAGGTTTGACTCTGGTCAGCGCTATTGACTTGCTGACGCAAGCATGATGTAGTGCTGACACAATAAACACTTTTCTGGATTAAAAATAATCCAGGAAATTCCAGAAATTGTTTAAACTTCACAAAATCATAGTAATTCAATTGTAGCTCAGAATGAAATAATTTATATATGAAAAATTATCAAAAAAATTGAAAGAATCCATTTGTACCATTTTCCTGCATGTTTAAACAACTTATGTCAAATTCAAATAATGACATTTTAAATGCTTAACTTTGAAGTTGCATTTGAATCTTGGTTCAAATGGACTTCATCCAAATTGAATGCTAGATGCATTAGCTCAAACCACATCATATCTCCATGCCATGTTCATGCATCATAGTGTTGCATTTGATGTATATTGATTGCCTCTCCAGTACTGCCTTCTCGATAGGTTCTGCTCCTGCAAGTGGCACCAAGTGCTACCGTGTTGATCTTTCAGGCAAGCAAACCCCCTTGGTCATTTCGATACAAACCCACTCTCTCGCTCCTACTCTCTTTTACTGCATTAGGACAACAACATTTCAACTATTACTTGTTGCGGTAGTTGAACCCATTCCTTTGCATGACCTATCATTGTCATAGTAAATAGCTAAACCTTCCAAACATGATTAGGAGTTGCTTGAGCCATGTTGTGATTTCATCCATGCCATGCTTGCTATTGCTTTGAGTTGTGTCAGGTCTGATTCATCTGGAAATGAATTGGAATATGGTGATCATGTCTGATGTTGAGAGCTAAGTGTGTGAACACGATTTGGTAAAGGTAGCAATGAGAGTCCATGTAGGAGTACATGGTGGGTTGTCTCATTGAGACCGTTCTTAGGAACTGAGTCCTGTGTATGTTGTCCAAGACAGTTACTACCACACATTGGGTTCCGGTAACCCGGCCCCTCTCAGCTTATGAATCTCCTTGATCTCTGTCCAGGAGTTGCAACTAGTTTTTGGTGTTTATAGGTCGTGCTATTTGTCTACCAAGTGGCACCCGGCCAGGTGGGCTTGGGACAGACTAGGCACAGTTGCATGGTGTACCAAGTGGCACCCGAATGGTGGGATTGGGAACCCTTCTCACATCGTTTGGGGCCATAGTGGAAACCTCGGCCGGACTTTCTTGCGGGTCAGACTCAAATAGGCGATAAACCAGGTCTAGAGACTTGCGTGGTTAGTCAAGTTGTGGCCGACACCCTCGCCAGGCATCCGCTTGAAGGTTGCCGAGATACATGACGTGTATATGGTGGTAAGCTATGAGAGCGTGTGTGAAGAGGTACACCCCTGCAGGGTAATATGATATATTAAAATAGCAGCGTCCACGGATATGGACTACTTGGAAGACTTATATGGTTCATAGACAACCTGAAGTGGATACTCTAAAATGTGCAAGATAAGCATGAGTGCTATCGATGGCCTTCTTGTAGGGAGACAGGAGCGGATCCATAGTGGTGTATTGATGTGGTGAATATGTGGACTCGTGTAAGCTTTCTCACCTCAAAGAAATTACTGGTAGTCGTAGTACAGGATAGCCACTGAGTCAAAGCTGGCTTGCTGCAGTTAAACCCCACAACACCTTCTTGATACTGATGCATTTGTAGTTAGTTTTGATGTAAGTCTTCCTGAGTACCTTTGTACTCACGTTTGCTTAAATTATGATTTTGCAGAGGAGACCCTCGGTCTCATTAGTAGTTCTTCGTGGGCTTCGACGATTAGTTTGGGAATCCCAGACAGAGGTCTGGTCCCTATGGAGGGTCTAGTAGATAGTCAGGCTTCTTAGCCCTTTTCTTTTGTAGGTGTCTGTACTCAGACTTGTATATGCTTCCATTGCATGTATGACTTTGTATGCTGGGTCATGAGACCCATGTTTGTAATACCATGTTATGTATGTCTCTTCGGAGCCTCTTAAATAAATACTTTGAGTCATAGAGTTATGTTGTGATGCCATGTTGTATCTACACATATCGAGCATATTGTGTGTATGTTATTGAAATGCTTTGGTATGTGTGGGATTCGACACCTAGTTGTTTACTCTTGGTAGCCTTCCTTATGGGGATATGCGTCCTACTGCTTCCATCCGGAACACATGGATTGACCGGCATGTGTCCTTCTTTGCTCCTGTGTCTGTCCCTACGGGGAAATGTCACGCAGTGTTTACCGGAGTCCTAATAGCTTGCTATAGCCTGGTTACACTTGCTGCTGACCAACACGTGCATTGCTGGGTCACGTATGCCTGTCCCTCTAAGTTTGTGCCACCTTGGTTTATGACTAGTCATGTCGACCCGGGTTCTCTGTCACATGGATGCTAGTGACACAATCATATACGTGAGCCAAAAGGCGTAAACGTTCCCGGCCCAGGTAAAGGCGGCAGCCGTGGGTTACCATGCATGAGGCCGCAAAGTGATATGATGTGTTACATGCTAGACCGGTGCGACTTAGGATCGTGGGCCCGACACATCCTTACTCTCGGTTCTGAACTTCTCTTTGCTTCGGGTTATAGATTTTGCTAACTTTAGATTTTCGTGATGATTTCCTTCCGGAGATCCATTTGTGCCCACTACTCCTTTGATATACCCGACATTCTAAGACCCCCTTAGATGTTCCGAGGATCCTTTGTGCCTACTGCCTTGCAGTTCCTTGTCACATGAATACACATGTGAAAAATTACTGACCCTTACTAGGGATCCGTTCATCCCTAGTTGTTCATGTGTTTCATAAAATACTTCGTAATGATATCCGATCTTCCGAGAATCCTCTGCAGCCTACTGCTCTTGAAATTCTTGTCTGTATGCATTATGGTTAATTCCATATGTCTAGCAATATTCATTAATGTCCTTTGTCATTATCATTTTGAGGCTATTAATTCAACATGTATGCGAATACTCGCAATCATTAGTCAAAACTAGAATTTGTCCATCCGGCTCAAACGTCATTCCGGACATGAGCTGGTTCTCAGCCAATTGCTACTTGTAGCTTGCGTTGGTATTTTCCCCGAAGAGGAAGGGATGATGCAACATAGTAGAGATAAGTATTTCCCTCGATTATGAAACAAAGGTTATCGAACCTGTAGGAGAATCACACAGCACCTCGTTACCAGTACCTGCACACAAACAACAAATCCTTGCACCCAACGCAAACAAGGGGTTGTCAATCCCTTGGCGGTAAGATTGCAAGATTAAATTGTATTTGATAGATTGATAGATTGAAATAAAAATACAAAATAAAATAAGTAAAAGAAAATTGCAGCAATATTTTTAGGGTTTATTAATATGAGATAGATAGACCCGGGGGCCATAGATTTCACTAGAGGCTTCTCTCGAGAAAATAGCATATGGTGGGTAGACAAATTACTGTTGGGCAATTGATAGAAAAGCAAATAATCATGACGATATCCAAGGCAATGATCATGTATATAGGCATCACGTCCAAGATTAGTAGACCAACCCCTGCCTGCATCTACTACTATTACTCCACACATCGACTGCAATCCAGCATGCATCTAGTGTATTAAGTCCATAAAGAACGGAGTAATGCCTTAAGAACGATGACATGATGTAGACAAGACAAACTCATGAATTAATAAACCCAATGAATAGATCCCATCTTGCTATCCTTAGTAGCAATGATACATACATGTCATTTCCCTTTCTGTCACTCGGATTGAGCACCGCAAGATCGAACCCACTACAAAGCACCTCTTCCCATGGCAAGAAAAATCAATCTAGTTGGCCAAACCAAATCAATAGATCGGAGAAGAAATAGGAGGCTATAATAATCGTGCATAAAAGAGATCAGAAAAGACTCAAATAATTTCATGGATAATCTGATCATAAACTCACAATTCATTGGATCCCAACAAACACACCGCAAAAAGTGATTACATCGGATAGAACTCCAAGAACATCGAGGAGAACATTGTATTAAAGATCAAAAAGCGAGAAGAAGCCATCTAAATATTGCCTATGGACCCGAAGGTCTGTGGTAAACTACTCACGCATCATCGGAAGGGCAGCAAGGTTGATGTAGAGCCTCTCCGTGATCGATTCCCGCTGCGGCAGATTACCGGAGAAAGACCCCATATGGGATCTCTCTGGAACAGAAGCTTGCGATGACGTAAAAAGTATTTCATGGACTCCCGTGAGGGTTTCTAATTTTTTCTGAATTTATAGTGTTGGAATTAGGTCAAACAGAGCTTGGTGGGGCCCACGAGGCACCAAGGCATGCCTGCCCCCCCAGGCATGCCCTGGTGGCTTGTGGGGCCCACCAAGGTCTTCTGGCCTCCTCTCGAAGCTTCTGGTGTTCTTCTTGCACAATAAAAAATCTCCAAAAAGTTTCGTGGCATTTGGACTTCGTTTGGTATTGATTTTCTGTAAAACAAAAACATGGCAGAAAAGAGCAACTGGCACTGGGCACTAGGTTAATATGTTAGTCTCCAAAAAGGATAGATAATTACTATAAATGATTGTAAAAACATCCAAGATTGATAATATAACAGCATGGAACAATAAAAAATTATAGATACATTGGAGATGTATCAGCATCCCCAAGCTTAATTCCTGCTCATCCTCGAGTAGGTAAATGATAAAAACACAATTTTTCATGTGGATTGCTGCCTAACAAATTCATCACATATTCTTTTCTTTTGTAGCATGGACATTGGACTTGTATGATTCAAAGTAATAGTCTATAGTTTGACATGAAAACGTAAATACTCAAGCATGCTAACAAGCAACCATGTCTTTCAAAATATCAATGCTAAAGAAAGTTATCCCTAGCCCATTATGCTCAATCATTGATCCATTCATGAAACAAACTCGAATATTATCTACATCCAATGCACAAGTATGACAATAATGCTCTCTAGTGGAGCTTTTGTTAGAGAAGATGGAGACTCAAATAAAAATAAAAATTACATAAAAGTAAATAGATAGGCCCTTCACAGAGGGAAGCAGAGATTTGTCAAATGTGCTAGTGCTCCAAGCTGAAATTAAAGAGATAAAACTATTTTCGGAGGCAAGCTCTTCCTGTCAACGAAAACGAATGAGAATTCCCAATATCTTCCATGCTACATACATTATAGGCAGTTCCCAAACAGAAAATAAAGTTTATTCCTTTTCCACCATTCTTTCACAATCCATGGCTAGTCGTATCCACGGGTGCCCTCCATACCATCACATTCCAAGGAATTTATTAATATGAACATATAAGATTTTTCATTTCATTTCATTTCACATTTCGGGACTGGGTATCCCTATTACCGCCATACTCTCGTGCAATGACAAGTGAATAAACACTCATCGCGAGAATAACCCACCTAGCATGGAAGATATTGGCTACCCCCTTCCGCCTCATGAGCGGTACGGGCACACAAAACAAGAAAAATTATTTTGAAATTTAGAGTTGGCACACGCAAATTTACTTGGAACGGCATTGATATACCGCATATAGGTAGACATAGTGGACTCATATGGCAAAATTGGGTTTAAGGATTTTGTATGCACAAGCAGTATTCCTGCTTAGTACAAATGAAGGCTAGCAAAAGATTGAGAAGCAACCAACCAAAAAATGAAAATAGTCATAAACATGCATTGAACATAACTAACACCGAATAATGCACCATAAGTAGGATGTAACTTCATTGCATAACTATTGACTTAACGTGCATGCATAGGGAATCACAAACCTTAACACTAATATTCTTACTAAATCACAATTACTCACTAACATGACTCACATATTATCATTTCCATATCGCAAAACTATTGCAAGGAATCACACTCATCATATCCAATGATCTATATGAAAGTTTTTATTACATCCCTCTTGAATATTCATCACTTTGGGACCAGTTGCATAACATGTGCAAATTACCATCACTATTAATTACCATGTCAACTCTCAAAAAGATTTAAGTGAAGCATGAGAGTGCAAATATTTCTTCAAAATTTCAATCTTATCAATTCTCAAAATAATATAAGTGAAGCATGAGAATTCATTTCTTCAAAATTTCAATCAAGTCAATTCTCAAAATAATGTAAGTGAAGCATGAGAATTCATTACTTCAAAATTTCAATCAAGTCTCAAAATAATATAAGTGAAGCATGAGAGTTTATTTCTTCAAAATATAACCACCACCGTGCTCAAAAAGATTTAAGTGAAGCACTAGAGCAACTGCCTAGCTCAAAAAATTTAAGTGAAGCACATAGAGTATTCTAACAAATTGTGATGATAAACGTGTGCCTCTCTCAAGATAGGTGTGTGCAGCAAAGCTGATTGTGACAAACTAAAAAGCAAACAAAGCAAAGACTCATATCATACAAGATGCTCCAAGCAAAACACATATCATGTGACGAATAAAAATATAGCTCCAAGTAAAATTACCGATGGTTGGTAGAAGAAAGAGGGGATGCCTTCCGGGGCATCATCCCATAGCTTAGATGCTTGAGTCTTCCTAGAATATTACCTTGGGGTGCCTCGGGCATGCCCAAGCTTAGGATTTTGCTACTCCTTATTCCTTCATCCATCGTGATCTCACCCAAAACTTGAAAACTTCAATCACACAAAACTTAACAAAACCTTCGTGAGATCCGTTAGTATACCAAAATAAATCAGTACTATAAGTACTGTTGCAAACCCATTCATATTTTATTTTTGCATTATACCTACTGTACACTAACTTCACCATGGCTTATACCCCCCGATACAATCAATAGATTCATCAAAACAAGCAAGTAGTGCATCAAAAACAGAATCTATCAAAAACAGAATAGTCTGTAGATATCTAAATTATAGTCATACTTCTGAAACTCCGAAAATTCTGAAAAATTAAGACAACGTGGGAAATTCCTATATCAATATTCTGTAAAAAATTCAGAAGGTTCTGACATTACAGTACAGAAACAAAATTCTAGCACTGGACATAAAACTTTCTATTTTCAAACAACATTAATTATACTATCTTCCAAATCATCCCAAAGGTATTACTTGGCACAAACACTAACTAAAAACACAAAAACACCATCATACCAGTAGCATGACAGTAAAAACACACCATAATAGAAACTTATAAGAAAAAACTATTTTATTCATTGGGTTGCCTCCCAACAAGCGCTATTGTTTTATGCCCCTAGCCTAGCTAGGCTTGAGATTTCAATGAAGCTCACATGAAAGGTAATAATTGAAACACAAGAGAGCATCATGCAGCATGTGAAGAACACATTTAAGTCTAATATACTTCCTATGCATAGGAGTTTTATAAGGAAATAATTTTTCAAGAAATGGAATATCTAGCATATGCAAGCAAGAAGAAAGAAACAATAACAATCTTAAAATGAAGAGAGGTAATTTAGTAACATGAAGATTTCTACAACCATATTTTCCTCCCCCCCCCCCCCCCCCCCCCCCCCCCCCCCCCCCCCCCCCCCCCCCCCCCCCCCCCCCCCCCCCCCCCCCCCCCCCCCCCCCCCCCCCCCCCCCCCCCCCCCCCCCCCCCCCCCCCCCCCCCCCCCCCCCCCCCCCCCCCCCCCCCCCCCCCCCCCCCCCCCCCCCCCCCCCCCCCCCCCCCCCCCCCCCCCCCCCCCCCCCCCCCCCCCCCCCCCCCCCCCCCCCCCCCCCCCCCCCCCCCCCCCCCCCCCCCCCCCCCCCCCCCCCCCCCCCCCCCCCCCCCCCCCCCCCCCCCCCCCCCCCCCCCCCCCCCCCCCCCCCCCCCCCCCCCCCCCCCCCCCCCCCCCCCCCCCCCCCCCCCCCCCCCCCCCCCCCCCCCCCCCCCCCCCCCCCCCCCCCCCCCCCCCCCCCCCCCCCCCCCCCCCCCCCCCCCCCCCCCCCCCCCCCCCCCCCCCCCCCCCCCCCCCCCCCCCCCCCCCCCCCCCCCCCCCCCCCCCCCCCCCCCCCCCCCCCCCCCCCCCCCCCCCCCCCCCCCCCCCCCCCCCCCCCCCCCCCCCCCCCCCCCCCCCCCCCCCCCCCCCCCCCCCCCCCCCCCCCCCCCCCCCCCCCCCCCCCCCCCCCCCCCCCCCCCCCCCCCCCCCCCCCCCCCCCCCCCCCCCCCCCCCCCCCCCCCCCCCCCCCCCCCCCCCCCCCCCCCCCCCCCCCCCCCCCCCCCCCCCCCCCCCCCCCCCCCCCCCCCCCCCCCCTTCAATTTGTTCGATGTCATAGTAATTATAAACACCCTTGGCATAGGAAGACAAGATTTCATTATCATTAAACTCACATAGGTAGGGAAGGTGTTTTTTAGCGTTCTTAGAGCAACAAGTAAAATCAAAAATTTCACATAGATTCCAAGCATAACATAGCAAACAATTTATTTGACGCCATAAGAGTTTCCCCTTTTCAAACAAACGGTGACGCACAAAATGAGCATGCTCATCTTAAGATTTTCCCTCAACTAAACTAGTTGGGGTTTCAGCGTGAGCACGAATGGATAGAAGATGATCCAAGTAGTAAACTTTAAGTGGATCCATAGTATCTTATATTTTTACCTTTAGTTTCTATTCTTGTGTGTTCGACATGAAGGAAAAAAAGTAAGCAAGCAAGTAAAGAAGCAAACAAGAAAAAGGCAAACAGAAAATATTTTTGTATTTTTGTAAAAACATTTTAGAAGTGGGGGAGATGAAAACGAGAGGCAAATGGCAAATAAAGTAAATGCAAGAAGATGAGAATTTATGCAAAGGTACATGATAGATGTTGATGATGTCTCCCCGACAATGGCGCCAGAAATTCTTCCTGCTACTTGTAGCTTGCGTTGGTATTTTCCGTGAAGAGGAAGGGATGATGCAGCACAGTAGAGATAAGTATTTCCCTTGATTATGAAACCAAGGTTATCGAACCAGTAGGAGAATCACACAACACCTCGTTAGTAGTACCTGCACACAAACAACAAATTCTTGCACCCAACTCAAACAAGGGGTTGTCAATCCCTTGGCGGTAAGATTGAAGATTAAATTGTATTTGATAGATTGAAATAAAAATACAAAATAAAATAAGTAAAAGAAAATTGCAGCAATATTTTTAGGGTTTTAGTAATATGAGATTGATAGACCCGAGGACCATAGATTTCACTAGAGGCTACTCTCGAGAAAATAGCATACGGTGGGTAGACAAATTACTGTTGGGCAATTGATAGAAAAGCAAATAATCATGATGATATTCAAGGCAATGATCATGTATATATGCATCACGTCCAAGATTAGTAGACCGACTCCTGCCTGCATCTACTACTATTACTCCACACATCGACCGCTATCCAGCATGCATCTAGTGTATTAAGTCCATAAAGAACGGAGTAATGCCTTAAGAACGATGACATGATGTAGACAAGACAAACTCATGAATTAATAAACCCAATGAATAGATCCCATCTTGTTACCCTTAGTAGCAATGATACATACGTGCCATGTCCCTTTCTGTCACTGGGATTGAGCACCGCAAGATTGAATCCACTACAAAGCACCTCTTCCCATGGCAAGAAAAATCAATCTAGTTGGCCAAACCAAATCAATAGATCGGAGAAGAAATACGAGGCTATAATAATAATGCATAAAAGAGATCAGAAAAGACTCAAATAATTTCATGGATAATATGATCATAAACTCACAATTCATTGGATCCTAACAAACACACCACAAAAAGTTATTACATCAGATAGAACTCCAAGAACATCGAGGAGAACATTGTATTGAAGATAAAAAAGAGAGAAGAAGCCATCTAGATACTGCCTATGGACCCAAACACTACTAGGAAAAGGCCTGCTAGTGGCGCACCTGTTTTCGCTACTAATGGCGCACTACAGGTGTGCCACTAGCACCACGCCATTAGAATTTTGTAATAATGGCGCACCTGTGGTGCGCCATTAGTATACCAGATACTAATGGCGCACCACAGGTGCGCCATTAGTATCCCACACGTGCTCCATTAGTATCTGGTATACTAATGGCGCACCACATCGAAGTGCGCCATTAGTAACAATTTTTTTTTAATTTTTTTCAGAAAAATTTTTTTCAAAATTTTTTAAATTTTGTTTTCGTTTTTTCCTTAATCTCGGGTCACTATGGCTTAATCTTGGGCCAATATGCTTAATCTCAAGTCAAATCGCACTCTGTGGTCAAACTTCCCGGAAGGTCACCCATCCTTACACTACTCCAGCCCGAGCACGCTTAACTTCGCAGTTCTATCCAACCCCAGCACCAGCTCACTTCACAGGCACTTGTTAATATATCTATCATATCAATCCTATTAAACCTTGTTGATGTCTAGGACTTTGTTCATGTTCATGAGTATGATGAAATTTTGAAAAAATATTTCAAACTTCCTGGTCATATTACGTATCATATTTTGAAAAAAAAATCCAATTTTTTTTTCGAAACCATTTTTTTTTCTGTTACTAGTGGCGCACCTAGCAAACGGTGCGCCACTAGTAAGTTTGAATTTTTTTTCATTTTTTCCCTCTAGATCTTAAAAGCCCCGTAACTTTTTTTCTATTAGGTTTTTGGGGATTTTTCTGTTAAATTCGGATGTAACTTTTCGAGTAGATGATTTTTCATATAAAAAACTTTTTAATCCGAGTTCGTATGCAAAAGTTATGCCCATTTTACAAATTCCAGAGAGATTTTGCAAATAAAGTCGAAATTCATATTTGTAAATTTTCCCAACAAGTAGACCACATATCACATGGTAAAATTATTTTCTTTTATTTTTGTGACATTTTCATCATTCTCTTTTATTTTCCTTTAAACTGAAAAGGCGGTCCACCGGGGGGGGTGCATTCGGTGGAATTTTTGGGCCAAGTTAGTAATGGCGCACCGTGGGAGTGGTGCGCCATTACTAGTTCAACTAGTAATGGCGCACCACACACACGGTGCGCCATTACTAGTTTTAAAAAAAATTGAATTTTTTTTAAAAAAATTTGAAAAAAAAAATACTAGTGGCGCACCGTGGATGTGGTGCGCCATTACTAGTTTAACTAGTAATGGCGCACTATCCACTGGTGCGCCATTACTAGTTTAAAAAAAACAAATTGAAAAAAAATTTGAAAAAAAATTACTAGTGGCGCACCGTGGATGTGGTGCGCCATTACTAGTTTAACTAGTAATGGTGCACTATCCACTGGTGCGCCATTACTAGTTTTGAAAAAAAATGAAAAAAATTGTTACTAATGGCGCACCGTGGATGTGGTGCGCCATTAGTATTTGGACACTAATGGCGCACCAACACATGGTGCGCCATTAGTATATAGTAGTGGCGCACCACATGTCTGGTGCGCCATTAGTGGCCATATCATCTATAGCCCTTTTCCTAGTAGTGAAAGCTCTGTGGTAAACTACTCACGCATCATCAGAAGGGCCGCAAGGTTGATGTAAAGCCCCTCTATGATCGATTCCCCCTCCGGCAGATTACCGGAGAAAGACCCTAGATGGGATCTCTCTGGAACAGAAGCTTGCGGCGGTGTAAAAAGTATTTTGTGGACTCCCATGAGGGTTTCTGATTTTTTCAATATTTATAGTACTGGAATTTGGTCAAACAGAGCTTGGTGGGGCCCACGAGGCACCAGGGCATGCCTGCCCCCCAGGCGTGCCCTAGTGGCTCGCGGGGCCCACCAAGGTCTCCTGGCCTCCTCTCGAAGCTTCTGGTGTTCTTCTTGCCCATTAAAAAATCTCCAAAAAGTTTCGTGGCATTTGGACTTCGTTTGGTATTGATAATATAACAGCATGGAACAATAAAAAATTATAGATACATTGGAGACGTATCACCAATCAAGCATTGATTGATTGTCCATCTAAGTCTATTCAACTTACTCATCTTCTAATCAAAGCATCTGCTTCTGATCCCCCAATTTGGAAATCACAATCCCTTTGTATTATGTACTTCGAATTATTCAAATGTTTCTATAGTCTGATGCGATTGCCATCTTTCTTATTTTGGTTGAGTACCGAAACTCACATCAGATCCTTTATGGACCACCTGATCTTTTGGTGGATTACTATTCGGTAGCTCCTTCGTATTTTAAATCATTGATGAATTTCCCCTGATACAAGATGCCTTCGGCGAGTTGTATACTCCACCTTTTGCCATATATGCTCCTGCTTTCGAGCTTATATCCGTTCATATAGGTTCCCAAAATTACTCCAATGAGTTATATCCATGTTCTGCAATCCGTGTGAACCCGAAAGTTTTCACGGGTCATACTCCTCTGATGTTTCACCAAGTAAAGTTTCAACACAAACATTTTCAAAAGAGAAGTGAATGAAAGGTTATGCATTGAAGAAGTGGGGGTTGACCTTGAACCTTTGTGTTCATGTCCATGGGCACGATGTAGACTGTCACCGAAGCTTCTTTCAAAATATATGTCCATTTGTATAATTCTTTCGGTATCCTTAAATTTGATCCCTTGCATTTATGGTTCCGACCATGCTATCCTTATTTGATATATCTAAGAGGAATCCATTCTTGTGCCTTGTCTAATTTTTTGACAAGGTTAAAGCATCTGCTATCCGCAGATCAACAATCCAGTTCAACTTCTATTCTAATCTACCTTCGAGAATTATCCTCTGTATATCAAGGATATCGTGCCATTGCACTACCTCTTATGAATTCTTGCTGGAATAATACTTCTCACCAATTTTAGTTTTCCCTGGGTTCTGAGTTGTTTGTCACTCGAGAACACTGATAAGTGAATCGAGTTCGCACTACGATTCAATAACTTTTAATAATCTTCTTTGCTTATGAGTTTGTACTCAATCATGTCATTCCTAGCCGATTGGCTACATCATCATCATCATGCTAAGGCTTGACCGTGCTACCTATTCCTTCATCACTGGAACACAATTCCGACAGTGCACTAAGCTCACGTCAAGCTTTCAACATCATATTGTTTTTCTTGAAAGACAACTCTAATTCTGAGCTTGCATCTTATCTGTGGTTCCAATAACCTTTTGCTTCACCATTCCATTTTGATTGATGCCATCGCTGATCGATTACATCTTCATGAAACCACTCGACAAAATGTGTCGTGGTCATCATCAACATCTTGACTCCTTTAGAGATGTGAATCGAATTCATGATAAGAAATACCATCCTTGCCCCTCAATAATTTGTGTAGTCATCAACAACATCCTTGCCTTCCTGCCAACACAGACTTGGTCTTGTTCTGGTTATACCTTTTGTTCCTTGCTATTCTTAAAATTGTTCCTTGTGTATTTCTTGTGATCTTCAAACCTAACCTTACTTGAAACACCATATTATTGCTACCCTGAAGCATGAATGTGGTACTCTGTCCATCAACAAGAACATTGGAAGAGCAATGCTAAATGTTTCTGGATCAATAATCCAAACCCCGTTATATGGGTAAGCCTCATGATTTCCCTTGCCCCTTTATCTAAAGGGTTATGAACTTGCTGTCCTGTCATGCACTACGGGAATCTAGCAGTTTGCCATCAGGGATGTACAGATGGAAAAGGAATAAATAATGACAACAAAGAGTTTGCCGTCAGTCAACTGACGGCAAAGTTAGACGGCAATGCCTAAATCGGCAAAGGGATACTTTGGCGTCTGCTTTACGTCGGGATGACGGCAAAGAGTTTGCCATAAGGCAATAGTGTTTTCCATCAGCGGAACCAGCCAGACGGCAAAAAAAACTACTAGAACCGTAGCCCTAACGAATGACATCAAGTGTTTTGCCGTCAGCTAGCACCTAGCCCAGACAGCAAGCCCTCCCTCTTTGCCGTCAGCTACCAGCACCCCCAGACGGCAAAGCCTCCAACTTTACCATCAGGTAGTAGAAAGCCAAGATGGCAAACCGCCTCGATTTGCCGTCAGCCATCCCGAAGCCCAGACGGCAAATTATGTCCCCTTGCCGTCAGTGGGACCAAATCATAGACGGCAATTTCTCACTCTTTGCTGTCAGCCTTCCCAGTGGCCAGACGGCAAAATGCCAGGCAACTGGCCCATATACCAGGCAGTACAGGCTCCCGGCACGTGGCAGGTTTGCCGTCAGTCCCCAGACGACAAAGAATCTTTGCCGACTTCCCCATGATGGCAAACAGCGCACAGGTATTTTTTTGTTTGAAAACCAAAAATTCAACAATTTAATACACAATATATATCACAATAATTCCATAGTGCACAGTCCATATACATAGCATAGATCCATATACATAGCATAGATCCATAACAAAGTTCCATGGTCCAAGAATATTTTGCGAACATTAAGACTCAAGCTTTGCACTGCCTGATTCCAATGACTTTTGTATTTCATTCTAACAAAGGAAGGATTATGGGTAGTAACCCCTTGCTGTTTTGTTTGATCAAACCCTGAATATGATCGTTGTTCCACAGAAACAGAGCTCTCTCTGCCACCTACAAAACATAAGAAAACAAAAACTTAGGCTCAACGAAAACTGACAGATAGTTGTTGAAGAAGAAAGGTGGGATGCCTACCGAGGCATCCCCAAGCTTAGATGCTTGAGACTTCTTGAAATATTATATTGGGATGTCTTGGGCATCCCCAACCTTGACCTTTTGTGTCTCTTTAATTCATCTCATATCATGATTTCCCTAATTTTCTTAAAAACTTCATCCACACAAAACTCAACAAGAACCCGTGAGATAAGTTAGTATAAATCAACTCAAAACCTTAGCATTCTCTACTGTAGCAAACCACAAATATAATAGTTAGACATTGCATACTAAATACCTCTTCATATTTAATACTCCTATCCACAAATAGAAACATTAAACACGCAAACATATGCAAAACAATGCAACTATAACAGCAATCTGGCAAAACAGAACAGTCTGTAAAGAGTGAATAAGAATTCATAATTCCCTAACTCCAAAAATTCTGAAAAGTTACCACGTGACAGAGAACTTATACATGCTTACTGTGTAAAAAATTCAGATTTTTATTATGTTCTGACAATTCACAAAAAAATCAGGACAAAACAGAAAACATTCTGTTTTCAAACAGCAACACATAAACTTGCAAACTGAGCATGGCAAAGGCTATAATTGGCATTTTATTGAACTAATAGATACAAAACATTATTATTGATATCAGCAAGCAAATCTCAGCAAAATAAAATGACACTCCAAGTAAAACTCATATTATGTGATGAATAAAAATATAGTTCCAAGTGAGGTTACCGATAATGTTGAAGACGAAAGAGGGGATGCCTTCCGTGGCATCCCCAAGCTTAGACGCTTGAGTCTTCCTTGAATATTACCTTGGGAATCCCCAAGCTTAGGGTCTTGCCACTCCTTATTCTCCTCATATCGATATCTCACCCAAAATTTGAAAACTTCAATCACACAAAACTTAATGGAACTTCGTGAGAACAGTTAGTATGATAAAGAATAAACCATCACTTAGGTACTGTCCAAGATGAGATTCAAAATTGTTCCCATATAATTCCTACTGTATTCTATCATTTCCACAATTTATATCTCATAATATAAGCTATGGAAACATTAAAACAAGCAAACTATGCATTGAAAACAGAATCTGTCAAAAATAGACCAGTCTATAATGATCTGAGCAACTATCATACTTATGGAACTCTACAATTTCTGAAAAATTAGGAAAACATCAAAAATTTGCATATAAATACTGTGTAAAAATTTCAGAATTTTTGACACTCCAGTAAAATCCAGGAAATTATACACTAGAGGCAAAAGTTTCTATTTTTGCATAGAATTGAATCAACAAGCATCCACACTATACCAAAGGCTTTACTTGGCATATTATTGAAAGAAAACATAAAAAAAATGATTAATACAGTAGCTTAATCATGCAAACACACAAAAACATTAGGTATAAATATTGGGTTGTCTCCCAGCAAGCGCCTTTCTTTAATGCCTTTTTAGCTAGGCATGATGATTTTAATGATGCTCACATAAAAAGTGAAGAGTTGAAACATAATGGGAACATCATGAAGCATATGACAAGCACATTTAAGCCTAACCCACTTCCTATGCATAGGGATTTTGTGAGCAAACAATTTATGGGAGCAAGAATCAACTAGCATAGGAAGGTAAAACAAGTGCAACTTCAAAACTTTCAACACGTAGAGAGGAAACTTGATGTTGTTGAAATATATATTAGTATATGATCCTCTCTCATAATAATTTTCAGTAGCATGATGAAGGAATTCAACAATATAGCTATCACATAAAGCATTCTTTTCATGATCCACAAGCAAAGAAATTTTATTACTCTCCACATAAGGAAATTTATTCTCCTTCATAGTAGTGGGAGAAAACTCAACAAAATAGCTATCATGTGATACTTGATTGGCATAATCCACTTGAAAATTAAAATCATGATGACAAGTTTCATAGTTATCATTATTCTTTATAGCATACATGTCATCATAATAATCATCATAGATAGCAACTTTGTTGTCATAATCAATTGAAACCTCTTCCAAAATAGTGGAATCATCATTAAATAAAGTCATGACCTCTCTAAATCCACTTTTATCAATATAATCATCATAAATAGGAGGCATACTTTCACCATAATAAATTTTCTCATCAAAACTTGGGGGACTAAAAATATCATCTTCATCAAATATAGCATCTCCAAGCTTATGGCTTTGCATATCATTAGCATCATGCATATTCATAGAATTCATACTAGCAACATTGCAATCATGCTCATCATTCAAAGATTTTATGCCAATTTTTTTATTGAATTCTTCTTCTATCAATTGAGCACAATTTTCCTTTCCATCATTTTCATGAAATACATTATAAAGACGAATAATATGTGGCAACCTCAATTCCATTTTTTAGTTTTCTTTTATAAAACCAAACTAGTGATAAAACAAGAAACTAAAAGATTCGATTGCAAGATCTAAAGATATACCTTCAAGCACTCACCTCGCTGGCAATGACGCCAGAAAAGAGCTTGATGTCTACTACACAACTTGTTCTTGTAGACTCGTGTTGGGCCTCCAAGCGCAGAGGTTTGTAGGACAGTAGCAATTTTCCCTCAAGTGGATGACCTAAGGTTTATCAATCCGTGGGAGGCATAGGATGAAGATGGTCTCTCTCAAACAACCCTGCAACCAAATAACAAAGAGTCTCTTGTGCCCCCAATGCACCCAATACAATGGTAAATTGTATAGGTGCACTAGTTCGGCGAAGATATGGTGATACAAGTGTAATATGGATAGTAGATATAGGTTTTTGTAATCTGAAATAATAAAAACAGCCAGGTAACTAGTAATAAAAGTGAGCACAAACGGTATTGCAATGCTTGAAAATAAGGCCTAGGGTGCATACTTTCGCTAGTGCAATTTCTCAACAATGCTAATATAATTGGATCATATAACCATCCCTCAACGTGCGATAAAGAATCACTCCCAAGTTCCTATTAGTGGAGAACATAAGATAGAAATTGTTTATAGGGTACGAAACCACCTCAAAGTTATCCTTTCCGATCGATCTATTGAGCTATTCCTATAATTGTCACAAACAGCCCTAGAGTTCATACTAAAATAGTACCATATGATACACATCAACCAACTCTAATGTCACCACAAGTATCCGTGAGTTGATTATATGACATTAGAGTTGGTTGATGTGTATCATATGTGTATCATAATCATAATGTTCAAACAACTTCATAATCATAATATTCAATCCACACAAAGAACTCCAAGGAGCACCCCAAAGTTCCTATCGGAGAAAAGATAATGAAAACATGCATCAACCCATATGTATAGATTACCCCAATGTCACCGCGAGAATCCACGAGTTGAATGCCAAAACATATAACAACTGAATCAATATAATACCCCATTGTCACCACGGGTATTCATATGCAAGAGATACATCAAGTGTTCTCAAATCTGAAATATTCAATCCAATAATTACGAAACCTAAAAGGGAAAAGATTCGATTCATCACAACAAAGATAGAGAGGGAAGAAACACCATATGATCCAACTATACTAATAGAGCTCGCGATACATCAAGATCGTGGCAAATCAAGAACACGAGGGAGAGAGATAAAACACATAGCTACTGGTACAAACCCTCAGCCCCAAGGGTGAACTACTCCTGCCTCGTCATCGCTGGGATGATGAAGATTGCCTCCGGTGATGCTTTCCCCCCTTCGGAAGGGTGCCGGAAAAGGGCTGTAGATGATATCATGGAGGTACAGAGGCTTGCGGCGGCGTAAAAACTCATCTAGGTTAACTTTCGGGGGTTTCAGAATATATATGATTTTCCATCACAGGAATCACGCGAAACGAAGCCACATGGGCCCCATAAGGTACTAGGGCATGCCTGGGGGGTGGCGCACCCTGGTGCCTTGTGGACACTGGGTCGCCCCCCTTCAGTAGGTCTTGGTTCCAGTATTTTTTATTTGTTCCATAAAAAATCAACAAAAAGTTTCAGCTCATTTGGAGAACTTTCATTTCTGCACAAAAACAACACCATGGTAGTTCTGCTGAAAATAGCGTCAGTCCTGGTTAGTTCTAATCAAATCATACCAAAACCATATAGAATTGTTATAAACATGCCATGAATACTTCATAAATTATAGATATGTTGGAGACGTATCAATGCCGTCTTGGGGTGCTGCTTCGGCTTCGACCTCTGTGTACAGGGTGACCCAAGGTGAGTCGAACTTGAGATCCGTGGGGATGTCTGCCTCGGCCCCGTAGATGTGGAAGAAGGGGGTGAAGCCGGTTGAGCGGTTGGGGGTGGTCCGGAGACTCCATAGGACAACCGGCAGCTCATCGAGCCAGCTGCCAGGTGATCGTACGAGCGGCTCGATGAGTCGTGGCTTGATGCTAGCCAGGATGAGGCCGTTTGCTCGCTCCGCTAGGGCATTGGACTGAAGGTGTGCGATGGAGGCCAGGTCAAGCCGGATGCCGGAGACGGAGCAGTAGCGCGCCAGCGCGCCCTTGGCAAAGTTGGTGCCATTGTCGGTGATGATGCTGTTAGGGACGCCGTAGCGGACATAAATGTCTTTGATGAACTTGACGGCTGTGGGCCCGTCGAGCTTCTTGATCGGCCTTGCTTTAATCCAGTTGGTGAACTTGCCGACAACCACCAACAGGTGGGTCATGTCGTCTCGAGCGGTTTTGAAGGGTCCCACCATGTCGAGGCCCCAGATGGCAAAGGGCCACATGACGGGGATGGTCTGGAGAGCCGTTGCCGGCTGGTGGCTCTGAGCCTTGAAGTGCTCACAACCCTTGCATTTGAGCACTAGCTTCTCGGCATCTTTCAGCGCCGTTGGCCAGTAGAAGCCATGGTGGGATGCTTTGGCCACCAGAGACCGAGAGGCAGCGTGGTGCCCGCACTCGCCTTGGTGGATGTCGATTAAAATTTTGAGGTCGCTGGCTGTCTCAACGCATCACTGGAAGATGCTAGTTGAGCTGCACTTGACAAGCTCACGATTGATGATGCTGTAGGTGGAGGCCCGGTGCTGCACCAGCCAGGCTTCTACCTCGTTCTTCGGGAGCTCGCCGCTCACTAGGAAAGTGAGGATCGGTTGGGCCCAAGACGGCACCGCCAGCACTGTGAAGATAGCCACTTGTGAATGTTCTGCCAGGTCGGGAGGTGGCAGGCCAAAGCCGGTGGCCCCTGGGACCGGGAAGGCAGCCCCCGAGGCCGGGATGGCAGTCCCCAGGCTAGTGATGTCAGTCCCGAAGCCGAAGACAGTAGCCCCCTGGGCCGGAACGGCAGCTCCCTGGGTTGGGTAGGAGGCGGTAACCCCCGGGGTTGGGGCGGTAGTCCCCGAGCCGGAGCCGGCGGCCATGGAGCCAGGAACAGGAAGCGTCAGGTTGGCCAGGACGAAGATGGACTCCGAATCCGGAGAAGGCTTGATGGAGGGCTTGCGCAAGTGTTCGAGGGAGACGCTAGTTGGGATTGCCTGCCGGCTGGAGCCAAGCTTGGCCAGGGTATCCGCTGCCTCGTTCACGCTTCGGGGGATGTGGAGGAACTCATAGCCGTCGAAGCTGCCGGTCATCTACTGGACCAGGTTGCGGTAGCTGGCCATGTTGGAGTTGCAGTCATCCCACTTGCCGGAGACCTGCTAGACCACCAGGTTGGAGTCACCGAAGCAGTGGATACGCCGGATGCCAATTTCTTTGGCCAGTCAGGGGCTGTGGACAATTGCTTCATATTCGGCGACGTTGTTGAAGGCCGTGAAGTGGATTTGGAGCGCATAGTGCAGCTGGTCGCCATTGGGGGAGGAGAGCATGATGCCGGCTCCCAGGCCGGAGGCCATCTTCGAGCCGTCGAAGTGCATGCGCCAGTGTGTTGCATCGGGAGGTGGCGACAAGTGCTGGGTCTCCGCCCAATCGACGAGGAAGTCGGCCAACGTCTGTGATTTGATGGCGGTGCGGGGCTCGTAGAGGAAGGTGTGGCCGGCTAGCTCAATGGCCCATTTGGCGATCCGGCCAGAGGTGTCCCAGCATCCCATGATCTCACCAATGGGGACCGTGCTCACCACGGTGAAGATGTGCTCCTTGAAATATTGCTTCAGCTTCTTGGCGGTCAAGTACACGTTATAGCACATCTTCTGGTAGTGGGGGTAGTTCTGCTTGGAGGCAGAGAGGACCTCGCTCAGGTAGTACACAGGGCGCTGGACCGGCTGTGCCTTGCCTTCTTCGGGGCGCTCTACCACCAGCACCACACTGACCACGCGGGTCGTTACCACGATGTACATCAGGAGTGGCTCCTTCTCAGCCAGCGCGGCCAAGATGGGTGTGGTGGAGAGCATGCGCTTGAGGTCGCGGAAAGCTTCGTCCGCCTGGTTGAACCACTCGAACAGCGTCGTCTTCTTCATCAGCTGATATAGGGGCAGGGCCCTCTCCCCCAGCCGACTGATGAACTAGCTGAGAGAGGCCAAGCAGCCGGTGAACTTCTGGACATTGCGTAGCTGAGCCGGCTTGTGCATGCGCTCGATGGCCTTGATCTTCTCCGGATTGGCCTCAATGCCATGCTTCGAGATGAGGAAACCAAGGAGTTGGCCGGCTGGCACACCAAAAACACATTTCTCCGGGTTGAGCTTGATCTGTTATTGGTGCAGATTGGCAAACGTCTCCCTGAGATCTTCGAGGAGGGTGAGGTGCTGCTTGGTCTTCACCACGATGTCTTCGACGTAGACGTGCACATTTCGGCCGATCTATGGCAAGAGGCACTTTTGCATGCAGCGCTGGAAGGTGGCGCCGGCGTTCTTCAAGCTGAACGACATGGTGATGTAGCAATACACCCTGAAGGGGGTGATGAATGACGTCTTGAGGGCATCCGCCGGGTCCAGCTTGATTTGGTGGTAGCCGGAGTAGGCATCCAGAAAGGATAGAAGCTCATAGCCGGCGGTGGAGTTGATGACTTGGTCTATCTGGGGTCAGGCAAATGGGTCCTTGGGGCAGGCCTTGTTCAGGCTGGTGTAGTCGATACACATGCGCCAAGTGCCATTCTTCTTGAGGACGAGGACCGGGTTGGCCAGCCACTCCGGGTGGAACACTTCCATGATGAACCCAGCTTTGAGTAGCTGGGCAATCTCTTCGCTAATGGTTCTTCGCTTCTCCTTGGAGAAGCGGCATAGCGGTTGCTGGACTGGTTGGCATCCGGCCGGACATGGAGTTTGTGCTCGATGAACTTCCTCGAAACACTCGGGTTGTCTTTGGGGGACCATGCGAAGATATCCCGATTCTCACGGAGGAAGTCGACAAGCTCGCCTTCCTATTTGCTGTCAAGGCCGGATCCCACAACGACGTACTCACTGGAGTTGGGGTTGGACGGGTCGAGCAAAACCTTCCTCGTGCCCTTGGCCATCTTGAAGGAGCCCTCATCGGCCGGCTGCTTGAGCTGAGCCAGCATGACCGGCTGCTCGCCAGCAAGACGCCAGCCAGCGCGATAAGACGGTCTAGCTGACGCTTCTCTTCGGTGATGACCAGTGACTCAGCCAGCTTAGAGCCGACTTTGGTGCACTCTAGGGACTTCTTGTAGTAGCCGGTGATGGTGATGATGCCCTTGGGACCCGGCAGCTTCATCTTGCGGTAGGCATAGTGGGGGACCGCCATGAACTTGGCCATGGCGGGCCGGCCTAAAAGCACGTGGTAGGGGCTAGCGAGGTTGACCACCTCAAACCAGATCAGCTCACAGCGGAATTGGGCACTGGTGCCAAACAGCACTTCCAGCTGCACCTAGCCGATGGACGAGCAAGTGGCGCCTCGCACGATGCCATGGAACACCATCTGCATGGGCTGCAGCTGGCTCTCCTCGATGCCGAGCTTGACCATGGTGTCACGGTAGAGGATGTTGATGCTGCTGCCACCATCGATCAACACCCGCGAAAAGTGGCAGGTGCGCTTCTCAGCAATGAAGATGGGGTTGAGGACTAGTGTGTAGCCACCCGGTGTAGGCATTACGGCCGGGTGGTCCGCCCGGGTCCAACTGACGGGATGGTCGGACCAGTGCATGTACTGGGGAACCGGGGGGACGACGGCGTTCACCTCGTGCTGGTACTTGCACTTGATGTGCTTGTCGTCGCCTTCACTGGTGAAGATGATGTAGGCCATGTCCTGCTGTGGGTAGGGGTTGTTGGCAAGGGTGCCAGCTGCCAGACGCGGTGGGGGAGGCGGTGGGAGCTACGGGTCAAGACCGGGCGGTGGCAGTGGGAAATCGCCATGCATCAGGTGCTGGGTGATGCTGCAGTTCCGAAGCGTGTGCGTGGATGGCTTCGCACTGTTGTGGTGCTTGCAGGGGGCATCCAGCATCTGCTCGAAGGAGAATTTGGGATGCTAGGCCGTCTTGCCAGTGCGCTGTCTTTTGACGCCGCCTTGCTCGGCCGGCTGCTCCTCCGCCACGGCAGCCACTTGCTTGTTGTTGTAGCGAGGAGCCGGCTGCTTAGCCTTCTACTTGTTATTGTCTTGCTGGTGCTGGTTGGTTTCGCCAGCTAGCTTTGGGGTGGCCAGCTGGAACGGGATCGGCTTGCCATCTACGTCGACGGTGATTTTTACATGCATCGCGGAGTCGGCTGTGGCGTACTTGTCCGCCACCGCCATGAGCTCCACCAGGGTGTCCGGTTCATCGCACATCAGCCGGTGCTTGAGCAGGGAGCCGTCTCGGCACCCATCGATGAAGTACTGGACATCTTGCACTTCATGAACGCCTTCGCAGGAGTTGCGTAGCTCAGGCCACCGCATGAGAAAATCGCGGAGGGGCTTGCCCGGGCCCTGAACGCACATGGAGAGCAGGCGAGACCGACCCGGACGCTTGTATGTGCTAGTGAAGTTGCGCACGAATGCATCCTTGAAGTCCAACTAGGAGTTGATGCTCTCGGCCCTCAGGCTATTAAGCTTGGTCCAGGCCGAGCCGAGTAGCATGAGGCGGATGTAGTGGACCACCACGCACCAGTTGCCGCCAGCTATGCCGATAGCCGTGGTGTAGTCAGTTAGCCAGTCTTCCGGCTTGGTGATGCTGCTGTACTTGGGGGTGTTGCGGGCCAGCGTGAACCCTTTGGGGAAGGGCTCTTCGCAAATGCGGGATTCAGAACAGGCGAGGCCAACGGAGCTCTCCTCCTCGAGAAGTGTGGACCACGCCAACCAGTCGATGCAGTGGCGAGCATCATTTTCATCATAGGGCTCATGGGGGCCCAGCCGGCTCACGACGGAGCCGTGTGGCACTGTGCCAGTGGAAGACAGCCGAGGCCATCGAGGCATCAGGGGAGGAAGTTCTGGCTACTGAACTAGGTCGTCGCCAGCCGTCTCATTAGCAATGCCATCGCCAACCGTCATGACTCGGTGGTTCCACCTCTGGCTTGCCCGGCGCCGGCCAGAGCGGCTGGCACTGCCGTCAGGGGAGGATGCCTGCTGCGTGTCCCGAAGGGCCCTCTCTGGGTTCGCGATATTTCTTGAAGCGGAGGTGGATTGCTAGACCGGGTCAAAACACTTCTGCTGCTCGTTCGGTGCTGTGATGAGGTCGCGGATACGCTGCTGCTGCTGCTGCAGCAGCTCCTTGCCCTCCAGAAACTCGAGATCCACCATGGCCGCCTACGCCACGCACATGTTCTTGACTGGGGTGTCGTAGATGGGCCAGCCTGTGCCTAGTGCACGGCCGATCGCTCCCCCATAGATTCGCACCTCCGCGACCCGGCTGGGCTCAGTGGTGGCCGGCGCGAAGCCGTGAATGCTATCATACTCCCACTGGGCGGACTCCAGCCAGCCCCACGTTGCCATGAGTGCCGTGGCCTCAACCACCAGTTGCTGACGGTCCTCATTGAGTTGAACCGCTGCAGCTGCCGTGTCGGCATTGGGCGTGATGGGGGCTTGTAGGCTTCGGATCGTCTCGTGAAGCGGGTCGACCTAGTGAGGTGGGACCGCAGCCGCGGCAGTGATAGCCATGGCAGCCTTCTCCTTGCCGTGCGGGGAGCCGGAGCTAGTGCCGATGGTCAGCACTTCCGCACGGGAGCAGAGGATCGTGACATCGTCGATGACGGCGTAGCCAACAGGGACGGGCGAGTCAGTGAAGCTGGGACGAAGACGCGTAGCGTGTTGAAAGGGACGACGAGGTGGCTTGCGGGGTAGACGGTGCCCATGTCTGGCAGAGAGTCACAGCTAGCTGGGTTGTCCGCGCAAGGCACGTGAACCAAGCCATGCGTAATGCGCTCGCCGGAGCTGGTGAAGGGCCTCGTCCGGAACTTGACTCCGGCCGACGCCGCGAGCAGCCCCATGGTGGGTGCCAACTATCGTGGTGAAATCACGGTAGATGCCATGAGATGGCTAAAAGTGGGGGGGCTGCGTGAGGACGCCAGTGGGTTCCAAAAGCAAGGTTGGCACAGGTGTGCGGGAGACACAAGGCGTACCCAGGTTCGGGGCCCTCCGGGGAAGTAACACACCTAGTCCTACCGAAATGGGATGATATGCGCAAGGGCTACAATGGTGCTCCTGGAGCTATTCGGGCGGAGGAGGAAGATGGGGCTAGACCTCCATTCTACCTATCCTCTGGGTGTGTGTGTGTGCTGCTACTGAGCTGAACGAAGAAGAAGAGGCCGACCCTCTGCATGGAGGCCTCCTGGGGGTTCTTATAGCCAGACCCCCCAGGCTTACATGGGTAAGTTTGCATACTGTGGGTCCCGGATGTTGGCGTCTAGAGCCGGCAGTGGGGCCCACTGGCTGCTGGGCCCCGTCGGCTGCTCGGCACTGTGGCCTATCGCCTAGTGCATCACGGAGTGGTTGGCATTGTGGGGGCTCCAGTGGCACGCTGGTGCTGATGCTGGCCGTCCCGGTCAGCGGGGTTGGCAGCTCTGGAGCCGTGCCTTCCTGAGATGGATTGCACTGTAGCCATGCTCTCGCATCGCGGAGGGCTATCTTGTCGTCGGGAGCGATGGGACGGCCGCTGACCCATCGTCGGCCGGCTAGCGGACAGCAGGACCCGGCCCGGGGCCGGACCTAGCCGGCTCACGTTGGGAAGCTGGCCGGACGGCCAGCCGGTGGGGAGGCTCATGGGCTGCCCCGCTGCTTTTGAAAAGGGGCTCTGGGTCCGCTTGCCTACCCGGGGGTCATCCCCTCGACAGAAGGACTTGTATAGAATACCTCCATCTCAATCATAGCTGGAGTCGAGCATTGACATGTAGAAGATTTTGAGATACCTAACCAAGCTTTCTAATCAGGGAGAGAGTGACGGGAGGAACAAGGAAACATGCCTCCTGCAATCGCTTCCTTGCCATGTTTCCTACCTTCTCCAGAGATCATAACTAACGCGTGGTCAAGGGGCTCAGTTGTCACATCATACTCGGGCCCTTTCAACTCTTTTGCCTTCACTTTAAATTTGTCCATCTGATCATAGGTGGTCTTGTTGGTGTATGCGGACGATGTGTCATTCTCATTGTACGGCGTGGCTGATTTGAACGGTCCCATAAGGGCCAAAGCATACAAGAGGAAAAGGTTGGGCGACGGAGCTTTATGGTGAGACGCCTGCAACCAAAGCAACATGATTAACATTTCATCACAAGGATTAACAACATGTATGACAAGAAAAAGCTTATGAAGAACAAATCGATGGGAAGAAAGGCATTCCCAACGTTCCCCATACTCCATAATGTTCAAGTTGCCTTGATGGTGTGGTGGATCCTGCATTCCGGCTCGCCGATTTCTGTACTCTTCATTTTTTGCCCTATGCTTTTTGGAACACCAATAGTCCATGATCCGCTCCCAGCACTCCCCCTTATCGGCGCACCATCTCAGAGTAACCTAATTGATCAACTGTGTCTCATATACGTCAAAAAGAAATTGAGTGCCAGTCTGTTGAGGAAATAACAAGCCTGAACATGCTTTACCTGCATGTACTGGTCCTTCTTAAGACGGAGTTTCCTACCGGCTTTCTTATCAAGACTCTTAGCCTTGAGTTGCATTGTAAGTGCAGACGGCTAAAGGGCGCGTCTCATGCATTACATTGCGCACAAGCTTCGGGCAATGTCTGTTGACAATCGCTCATGCCTCCTCCAACATTCCATCCTCGCATCTATAGAAATCCTGTAAATACACGCGAGATCAATCGAGATTAGGCAGTTGACTAGCTATGGATAATATGTATGCAATGTGTGAAGGAAACTTAATGATTACCCAAAGTGCGATAAAGACTCGCTTGGCATTGTTGTGAAACTCGATGTTGTTAGCTACACCAAGATCCTCACAGGCTTTGTAGTGGTCCCAAGTCCGTGCTGTCTCTGGAACTTTGCCCTCCCCAGGCAAAGTAACCATGCCAGGGTAATGCTCCTTAATAAGGCTCCCAAAGATGCCATTCACATGCCGGTACTAACCACCTTCAAATTTTCTCCAACCACTACATAATGAGAAGCCAAAGTTATTTGCAATTGTTGCATACATTGAAGGTAGAAAATGGGAAGCCAAAGTTAGTTACCTGTCTCCATATGGAGCAATACATGGCCACTGCTCGACAGAAAGCCCTCATTCCGGGAGTGTTGACGAACCACACAGGTACACGGACCGACCCTCCTCAACTTGGACGAAACCAACATCCTCCTCGTCAGAGGTCGGGGCCTCCGACAACAACCGCTCATCCACCATCTCCTCCTCAGACATGCGGGAGTGAGACACCAGCTTGTCCTCCACACCCTCATCCTCAGGTGATGTCACGGTAGGTGGTTGATGACCCACAAGTATAGGGGATCAATCGTAGTCCTTTCGATAAGTAAGAGTGTCGAACACCATGGGGAGCATAAGGAAATGACAAGCGGTTTTCAGGAAGGTATTTTCTGCAAGCACTGAAATTATCGGTAATGAGTAGTTTGATAGCAAGATAATTTGTAACAAGTGACAAGTAGCAATTGTAACAAAGAGTGCAGCAAGGTGGCCCAATCTTTTTTGTAGCAAAGGACAAGCCAGAATGATCTCTTATAGTAGCCAAAGCATTCTCAAGGACACATGGGAATTTCATCTAGTCACTTTCATCAGGTTGGTTTGATTCGCGTTCGCTACTTTGATAATTTGATATGTGGGTGGACCGGTGCTTGGGTGCTATTCTTACTTGAACAAGCCTCCCACTTATGACTACCCCCTCTCGCAAGCATCCACAACTATGAAAGAAGAATTAAGATAACTCTAACCATAGCATTAAACATATGGATCCAAATTAGCCCCTTACAAAATAGCGCATAAACTAGGGTTTAAGCATCTGTCACTCTAGCAACCCATCATCTAATTACTAATCCATAATGCATTACCTTAGGCCCAAAGATGGCGAAGTGTCATGTAGTGGACGTTCACATGACACCACTAAGAGAATCAACAACATACTACTACTTGTAGCTTGCGTTGGTATTTTCCCCGAAGAGGAAGGGATGACGTAGCACAGTAGAGATAAGTATTTCCCTCGATTATGAAACCAAGGTTATCGAACCAGTAGGAGAATCACAAAACACCCAATGAGCTATACCTGCACACAAACAACAAATCCTTGCACCCAACGCAAACAAGGGGTTGTCAATCCCTTGGCGGTAAGATTGCAAGATTAAATTGTATTTGACAGATTGATAGATTGAAATAAAAATACAAAATAAAATAAATAAAGATAGATGGAAGCAATATTTTTAGGGTTTTAGTAATATGAGATTGATAGACCCGTGGGGCATAGGTTTCACTAGAGGCTTCTCTCGAGTAAATGGCATACGGTGGGTAGACAAATTACTGTTGGGTAATTGATAGAAAAGCAAATAGTCATGACGATATCCAAGGCAATGATCATGTATACAGGCATCACGTCGAATATTAGTAGACCGACTCCTGCCTGCATCTACTACTATTATTCTACACATCGACTGCTATCCAGCATGCATCTAGTGGATTAAGTCCATAAGAATGGAGTAATGCCTTAAGAACGATGACATGATGTAGACAAGACAAACTCATGAATTAATAAAACAATTGAATAGATCCCATCTTGTTATCCTTAGTAGCAACGATACATACGTGTCATGTCCCTTTCTGTCACTGGGATTGAGCACCGCAAGATCGAACCCACTATAAAGCACCTCTTCCCATTGCAAGAAAAATCAATCTAGTTGGCCAAACCAAATCAATAGATCGGAGAAGAAATATGAGGCTATAATAATCATGCATAAAAGAGATCAGAAAAGACTCAAATAATTTCATGGATAATCTGATCATAAACTCACAATTCATCGGATCCCAACAAACACACCACAAAAAGTCATTACATTAGATAGATCTCCAAGAACATCAAGGAGAACACTGTATTGAAGATCAAAAAGAAAGAAGAAGCCATCTAGCTACTAACTATGGACCCGAAGGTCTATGGTAAACTACTCACGCATCATCGAAAGGGCAGCAAGGATGATGTAGAGCCCCTCCGTGATCGATTCCCCCTCCGGCAGATTACCAGAGAAGGACCCCAGATGGGATCTCTCTAGAACAGAAGCTTGCGGGTTTCTGATTTTTTCTGGAATTTATATTGCTGGAATTAGGTCAAACAGAGCTTGGTGGGACCCATGAGACACCAGGGCGCGCCTACCCCCCAGGCGCGCCCTGGTGGCTCGTGGGGCCCACCATGGACTTCTAGCATTTGGACTTCGTTTGGTATTGATTTTCTGTAAAACAAAAATAGGGCAGAAAACAACAACTGGCACTGGGCACTAGGTTAATAGGTTAGTCTCCAAAAAATGATAGATAATTGCTATAAATGATTGTAAAAACATCCAAGATTGATATTATAACAGCATGGAACAATAAAAAATTATAGATACATTGGAGACGTATCAACAACCCCAAGCTTAATTCCTGCTCATCCTCAAGTAGGTAAATGATAAAAATAGAATTTTGGATGTGGAATGCTGCCTAACATATTTATCACATATTCTTTTCTATTGTAGCATGGACATAGGACTTGTGTGATTCAAAGCAATAGTCTATAGTTTGACATGAAAACATAAATACTCAAGCATGCTAACAAGCAACCATGTCATCAAAATATCAACGCTAAAGAAAGTTATCCCTAGCCCATTATGCTCAATCATTGATCCATTCATCAAACACACTCAAATATTAGCTACACCCAATGCACAAGTATGACAATAGTGTTCTCTAGTTGGTGCTTTTGTAAGAGAAGATGGAGACTCAAGAAAAATAAAAATTGCATAAATGTAAATAGATAGGCCTTTCGCAAAGGGAAGTAGAGATTTGTCAAATGTGCCAGAGCTCAAAGCTGAAATTAAAGAGATAAAAATATTTTGGGAGGCATGCTTTTCCTGTCAACGAAAACGAACAAGAATTCCCAATATCTTCCATGCTACATAAATCATAGGCGGTTGCCAAATAGAAAATAAAGTTTATTCCTTTTCCACCATTCTTTCACAATCCATGGCTAGCCGTATCCACGGGTGCCCTCCATACCATCACTTTCCAAGGAATTTATTAATATGAACATATAAGATTTTTCATTTCATTCCATTTCACATTTCGGGACTGGGCATCCCTATTACTGCCATATTCTCGTGCAATGACAAGTGAATAAACACTCATCGTGAGAATAACCCACCAAACATGGAAGATATTACCTACCCCCTTCTGCCTCATGAGCGGTACGGGCACACAAAACAGAAAAATTATTTTGAAAATTAGAGTTGGCACACGCAAATTTACTTAGAACGGCATTGAAATACCGCACATAGGTAGGTATAGTGGACTCATATGTCAAAACTGGGTTTAAAGATTTTGGATGCACAAGCAGTATTTCTGCTTAGTACAAATTAAGCCTAGCAAAAGATTGAGAAGCAACCAACCAAAAAACAAAAACGGTCATAAACATGCATTGAACACAACTAACATCGAATAATGCACCATAAGTAGGATGTAACTTCATTGCATAACTATTGACTTAACATGCATGCATAGGGAATTACAAACCTTAACACTAATATTCTTACTAAATCACAATTAGTCACTAACATGGCATCACATATTGTCATCTCCATATCGCAAAACTATTGCAAGGAATCATACTCATCTTATCCAATGATCTATATGAAAGTTTTTATCTATATCCCTCTTGAATATTCATCACTTTGGGACCAACTGCATAACATGTGCAAATTACCATTACTATCATCACCATGTCAACTCTCAAAAATATTTAAGTGAAGCATGAGAGAGCAAATCTTTCTTCAAAATTTCAATCTTAACAATTCTCAAAATAATTTAAGTGAAGCATGAGAATTCATTTCTTCAAAAATTCAATCAAGTCAATTCTCAAAATAATATAAGTGAAGCATGAGAGTTTATTTCTTCAAAATATAACCGCCACCGTGCTCAAAATGATTTAAGTGAAGCACTAGAGCAACTGCCTAGCTCAATTTTTTTAAGTGAAGCACATAGAGTATTCTAACAAATTATGATAACGTGTGGCTCTCTCAAGATTGGTGTGTCCATTAGAGATGATTGTGACAAGCTAAAAATAAAAAAAAGCAAAGACTCATATCATACAAGATGCTCCAAACAAAACACATATCATGTGACGAATAAAAATATAGCCTCAAGTAAAATTACCGATGGTCGTTAGAAGAAAGAGGGGACGCCTTCCGGGGCATCCCCAAGATGAGACACTTGAGTCTTCCTAGAATATTATGTTGGGGGTGCCTCGGGCATCCCCAAGTTTAGGCTTTTGCTACTCCTTATTCCTTCATCCATCGTGATCTCACCCAAAACTTGAAAACTTCAATCTCACAAAACTTATAGAAACCTTCATGAGATCCGTTAGTATACAAAAAAAAAATCACTACTATAAGTACTGTTGCAAACCCATTCATATTTTATTTTTGCATTATACCTAATGTACTCTAACTTCACCATGGCTTATACCCCCTGATACAATCCATAGATTCATCAAAACAAGCAAGTAGTGCATCAAAAACAGAATCTGTCAAAAACAGAACAGTCTGTAGATATCTGAATTATGGTCATACTTCTGTAACTCTAAAAATTCTGAAAAATTAGGACAACATGGGAAATTCATATATCAATAATGTGAAAAAAATTCAGAAGGTTCTGACATAACAGTACAGAAACAAAATTATGGAACTGGATGCAAAACTTTCTGTTTTCTAACAGCATCAATTATACTATCTTCCAAATCATTCCAAAGGTTCTACTTGGCACAAACACTAATTAAAAACATAAAAACACTATCATACCAGTAGCATGACAGTAAAAACACACCATAACAGAAACTTGTAACAAAAATTTATTTTATTCATTGGGTTGCCTCCCAACAAGACCTATTGTTTAATGCCCCTAGCTAGGCATCAAGCATAGTTTCAAGTATTGTCATCTTTGGTTTTAGTGATCTTAGTGGGAGTGTTCTCAACCCCGGTAGGTTCTTTACGCTTCCCATTATTCTCAGAAAAATAGGCAATCTTAAGATCCAAAATATCCAATCACTTATTGCATAAAGAAATCAAAGTGTTCGTGCGATTGAGATTTCCATTAATATTTTTAAGAGGCTCGTTAGACTTTTGCAACTCAACCAAATTTTTTTGCACATCACCCAATTTGTCTAATATTTTAGCCCCCTCTTGAGTAAAAGCAAACCCTTTTTGTGGTGGAGGAATACCCAATATGCCTTCTACTATTTCATAGGCGGTATTGGCCTCACTCTCGATAAAATTCCCTTTTGCGGCAAAATCCAAAAGTTGTCTATGATGCAAGGTTAAGCCTACATAGAAATTGCGAAGCAAAAATTTTAAATCCCCTTTTATAGAGCAAACATGATAGGATTCCATCAACCTATACCAAGCATCTTTAAGATTTTCTCCTTGTCTCTGTTTGAAGTAAAGCACTTCAAAATTCGGGGACAAAGGAGGGATAGTAACACTAGTTATCATGACAAGGCAAGCAAGCAAACAAGCAAACGAGAAAAAGGCAAAAAAAGGCAAACGGAAATTTTTTTTGTATTTTTGTAAAAACGTTTTTGAAGTGGGGGAGATGAAAACGAGGGGCAAATGGCAGATAAAGTAAATGCAGGGAGATGAGTGTTTGTGCAAAGGTACTTGATAAATGTTGATGATGTCTCCCCGGCAACGGCGCCAGAAATTCTTCCTGCTACTTGTAGCTTGCGTTGGTATTTTCCCCGAAGAGGAAGGGATGATGCAGCATAGTAGAGATAAGTATTTCCCTTGATTATGAAACTGAGGTTATCGAACCAGTAGGAGAATCATACAACACACAGTGAGTAGTACCTGCACACAAACAACAAATCCTTGCACCCAACACAAACAAGGGGTTGTCAATCCCTTGGCGGCAAGATTGCAATATTAAATTGTATTTGATAGATTGATAGATTGAAATAAAAATACAAAATAAAAAAAAATAAAAAAGATGGCAGCAATATTTTTAGGGTTTTAGTAATATGAGATTGATAGACCCGGGGGCCATAGGGTTCACTATAGCATATGGTGGGTAGACAAATTACTGTTGGGCAATTGATAGAAAAGCAAATAATCATGATGATATCCAAGGCAATGATCATGTATATAGGCTTCAAATCCAAGATTAGTAGACCGACTCCTGCCTGCATCTACTACTATTACTCTACACATCGACTGCTATCTAGCATGCATCTAGAGTATTAAGTCCATAAGAACGGAGTAATGCCTTAAGAATGATGATATGATGTAGACAAGACAAACTCATGAATTAATAAACCCAATGAATAGATCCCATATTGTTATCCTTAGTAGCAACGATACATACATGTCATGTCCCTGTCTGTCACTGGGATTGAGCACCGCAAGATCGAACCCACTACAAAGCACCTCTTCCCATTGCAAGAAAAGTCAATCTAGTTGGCCAAACCAAATAAATAGACCGGAGAAGAAATACGAGGCTATAATCATCACACATAAAAGAGATCAGAAAAGACTCAAATAATTTCATGGATAATCTGATCATAATCTCACAATTCATCGGATCCCAACAAACACACCGCAAAAAGTCATTACATCGGATAGATCTCCAAGAACATCAAGGAGAACATTGTATTGAAGATCAAATAGAGAGAAGAAGCCATCTAGCTACTAACTATGGACTCGAAGGTCTATGGTAAATTACTCACGCATCATCGAAAGGGTAGCAAGGATGATGTAGAGCCCCTCCGTGATCGATTTCCCCTCCGGTAGATTACCGAAGAAGGACCCCAGATGGGATCTCTCTGGAACAGAAGCTTGCGGCAGCGTAAAAAGTATTTCGTGGACTCTCTCGAGGTTTTCTGATTTTTCTGGAATTTACAGTGCTAGAATTAGGACAAACGGAGCTTGGTGGGGCCCACGAGGCACCAAGGCACGCATGCCCCCCAAGCTTGCCCTGGTAGCTCGTGGGGCCCACCAAGGTCTTCTGGCCTCCCCTCAAAGCTTTTGGTGTTCTTCTAGTCCAATAAAAAATCTCCAAAAAGTTTTGTGGCATTTGGAGTTCGTTTGGTATTGATTTTCTGTTAAACAAAAACAGGGCAGAAACCAGCAACTGGCACTGGGCACTAGGTTAATAGGTTAGTCTCCAAAAAATGATAGATAATTGCTATAAATGATTGTAAAAACATCCAAGATTGATATTATAATAGCATGGAACAATAAAAAGTTATAGATACATTGGAGACGTATCACATACATATCACCAAAATATCGAACGAATACCAAATTTACATGATTACTTATGACAAGACTTCTCCCATGTCTTCAAGAACGAAAGTAACTACTCACAAATCATAATCATGTTCAAGATCGGAGGGGTATTAAATAGCATAATGGATCTAAAGATATAATCTTCCACCAAATAAACCAACTAGCATCAACTACAAGATGTAATCAACACTACTAGCAACCCACAGGTACCAATCTGAGGTTTTAAGACAAAGATTGAATACAAGAGATGAACTAGGGTTGAGATGAGATGGTGCTGGTGAAGATGTTGATGAAGATTGGTCCTCCCATGATGAGAGGATCGTTGGTGGTGTCGATGGCGAAGATTTCCCCCTCTTGGAGGGAAGTATCCCCGGCAGAATCTCTCCACTGAAGAGCAAAAGTGCTCCTGCCCAAGTTCTGCCTCGAGACGATAGCGCACCATCCCGAAAGTCTTCTCTATATTTTTTTCTAGGGCAAATGGACTTATATACCAGAAAATGGGGGCCAGAGGCTTGCCAGGGTCCCCACGAGCCACCAGGCACGCCGGGGGGGGGCCCCCCCCCCCCCCCCCCCCCCCCCCCGGGGGTGGCGCGCCCAAGTGCCTCGTGGGCTCTTGGGTGGCCCCCTCTGGTATTTCTTTCTTCCAGTATTTTTTATTTATTTCGTGAAATTTCAGCTCATTTGGAGATGAACATAGGTATCTCTGACATAGCTTTTTCAGGTCTAGAATTCCAGCTGCCGGCAATCTCCCTCCTTGTGTAAATCTTGCATATTAGGAAAGGCATTAGAATTGCTCCACAAAGTGTTATGTTGATTAAAAACACTATAAATAACAGTAGGAAAACATGATGCAAAATGGACGTATGAACTCCCCCAAGCTTAGACCTCGGTAGTCCTCAAGCGAAAGCCGATATCGATAATCATGTCCACAGGTTTAGACAGAGGTGTCGATAAAAGCAAGATACAAACATAGTAGCATCATGATCATTATTACAACAGCAATATTTATTATCATAAAACTTCTCATGAGCAAGTAACAATTCATCACAAGAATGAAGTATAAGGCATAAACTTTCTTGAAAACTAACAAACTAATGTTCTCAGTCAACAATGCAATTGCAATTCATGATATTTTCAGGAAGGGTCTCATGTAGGAGCTTTTTAGCAAGTCCACATACTCAACCATCATATAGTTTTCTATGATTGCTAACACTCACAACATATATATGAAGCAAAAAGTTTCAGCCAGATACAATAGAAAGATAGAGGCTTATAGTTTTGCCTCCCAACTTATTCACCTCAAGGGTGATGTCAACAATAATAACTCATGATCACTCATATCCAACTGGATATATATGCCTAGATATTTCCCCACCACATGATGCTTACAAAACAAAAAGAAAAAGGAAGTAGAGGAGAACACTATTGACTCTTGCATAAAAAGTAAATACCTAAAAGTAAAGGATAGGCCCTTCGTAGAGGGAAGCAGAGGTTGTCATGCGATTTTTGTTGTTGGATGCACAAGCTCGTAATGCAAAGGAACGTCACTTTATATTGCCCCTTTTGATAGCAACCTTTATTATGCAGTCTGTCGCTTTTATTTCTTTACCATCACAAGTTCATACAAAGCTTATTTTCCCTTACAACAAAAGTTCAGACATATTTAGAGGCAATTTTTATTGCTTTTTGCACCGATGACAACTTACTTGAAGGATCTTATTCAATCCATAGGTAGGTATAGTGGACTCTCAAGACATGAAAATGGGTTTAAGGGTTTTGGATGCACAAGTAGTATCTCTACTTGGTGCGGATTTTTGGCTAGCAAAGATATTGAGCAAGCACCACATGTTGAAGGATCTATGACAATATAGCTTCTATGTGAATATAAGCAAACATAATTCATTACATTATCTTCCTTGTCCAACGTCAACAATTTGACATAAAATACTTAATGGGGGCTCACAATCATAAAAGATGTCCAAGGTAGTATATTTGCATGTGAATATTCTCTTCTCTATTAATTTTTTCATGAATTGCATCATTGACTAATGCTATGCTTGTTAACTTCCAATAAATTTACCACTTATACTTTTGTTTACGTAATGTCATTACTTTCCATAAGATTAGCATATGATTTTTTCATTATTTTCATTGCTAGGATTGAAACATGAAAGTAAAGAAGCAAAAACTCAAACTACTCTTTATTATATCACTCTCAACTTTATTACATAGATAGATAGATCATGAAACTAGCACTCAAAAATAGATCATATTAAACTTTTATTCAACTAGATCATGAAATAACTAAGGATCGAACTAAAAATATGTAAAGATGATAAAAGTGATGGTGATACGATACCAGGGCATCTGCCCCAAGCTTGGCACAAGCCAAGGGGAGTGCTCATACCCATGTACTCAAGTTTCTTTCTTCGGTGATGATGGTGATGATGAAGTGGTGAGCTTGTCCTTCAGCTGTAGCAGATACATCAATCTATGGTTGATGCTCCGAAGAGCGATGTTTTGCTCTTCCAACAAAATAACTTCATGAGTGAGAGATGTATTTTGAACAGAAACTATTTCAAAGACTCTTAAGGCTTCAATTATGGATGGGGAGAGATGATCATATAAGGGTTGAAGTATATCTCCCTTCTCCGTGGTCTCATCCAAGGGAATCGCTTGCCCTCCTTCTGGAGCCTGGGGTCCTTCAATTCCCTTGACCTTGTCCTCCTTGCCATCGTCTTCCTCTCCCGACGACCACTTGTAATAAATCTCAATGTTAGGACCTTTGCCAGGCGATGGTTGCACAATACGGTGCTTGGTACGGAGCTTTTTGGGAGCCATGGCGATCTTGATCTATCAGAAAAATAGCATGAAACAAGAATAGAGGAGATTTCTGCGATACGGTGGTCAAAATGTTCGGGAGTACATATAAAGATTTTTTATCTTGCACAACAAGTAATCTAGAAGGAAACAGAGTTGGGAAGGCTCACGAGGGGCCCACAAGCCACCAGGGCGCGCCTGGGGGGTTGGCGCGCCTTGGTGCCTCATGGGCACCAGGTGGGTCCCCTCAGCTGTTTCTTATTTTTGTATTTTTTTTCTAATATTCCAAAACTGACAGAAAGTATTTTTATGGAATTTTTGGAGTTGGTTTACTTATCGTATCACATACCTCTTCCTTTTCAGGGTTCTGGAGTGTTCTGGAAGGTCTCTCTTATGTATTCCTCCGGTGTAATTGCTTCAATAATATTAGTTCCAACATTAATGGGAGTACCTGAAATATAGTGCTTAATTCTTTGCCCATTCACCACTCTCGGATTAATGCCTTTGGAGTTTATTTTGATGGCTCTAGAGCGATAAACTTCTTCGATGATATACGGTCCTTCCCATTTAGAGAGAAGTTTTCCTGCAAAGAATCTCAAATGATAATTGTACAATAGAACTTTCTCACCCACTTTAAACTCCTATTTTTGAATTCTTCTATCATGCCATCTTTTAAATTTTTCTTTAAACAATTTGGCATTTTCATAAGCTTGGGTTCTCCATTCATCTAATGAGCTAATATCAAATAATCTCTTTTCACCGGCAAGTTTAAAATCATAATTGAGTTCTTTAATTGCCCAATATACTTTTTGTTCTAACTCAAGAGTTAAATGACATGCTTTTCCATAAACCATTTTATAAGGAGACATACCCATAGGATATTTATAAGCAGTTCTATAAGCCCATAAAGCATCCTCAAGTTTCTTAGACCAATTCTTTCTAGATCTATTGATGGTTCTTTGCAAAAATTAATTTTATTTCTCTATTGCTTAATTCAACTTGACCACTAGTTTGAGGGTGATAGAGAGATGCAATTCTATGGTTGACATCATATTTAGCAAGCAATTTATGGAATGCACCATGAATAAAATGTGAACCACCATCAGTCATTAAATATCTAGGGACTCCGAACCTTGGGAAAATAACTTCTTTGAGCATTTTAATAGAAGTGTTATGATCAACACTACAAGTTGGAATAACTTCTACCCACTTAGTAACGAAATCAACAGCAACTAAAATATGTGTATACTCATTGGATTTAGAAAAAGGTCCCAAATAATCAAATCCCCAAACATTAAATGGTTCAATAGCAAGTGAATAATTCATAGGCATTTCTTGACGTCTACCAACATTACCAATTCTTTGACATTCATCACAAGATAGGACAAACTTACGAGCATCCTTGAAAAGAGTAGGCCAATAAAAACCAGATTGTAATACCTTGTGTGCAGTCCTGTCTCCCGCATGGTATCCTCCGTAAGCCTCGGAGTGACACTTCCGTAGGATTTGTTCCTATTCATGCTTAGTTATACAACGTCTAATAATACCATCTACTCCTTTATAAAGATGTGGGTCATCCCAAAAGTAATGTCTTAAATCGTAGAAGAACTTTTTCGTTTGTTGCTATGTGAAACTAGGTGGTATAAATTTAGCAACAATATAATTAGCATAGTCTGCATACCAAGGAGTATTACGAAAAGCGTTTATGATAGCTAACTATTCATCAGGAAAATCATGATTAATAGGAAGTGGGTCATCAAGAACATTTTCAATTCTAGAAAAATTATCTGCTACGGGATTCTCAGCTCCATTTCTATGAATAATAAGCAAGTCAAATTCTTGTAGCAATAAAACCCACCTAATGAGTCTAGGTTTAGCATCTTTCTTTTCCATAAGATATTTAATAGCAGCATGATCGATGTGAACAGTTACTTTAGGATCAACTACGTAAGATCTAAATTTATCACATGCAAACACAACTGCTAGAAATTCTTTCTCAGTAGTAGCATAATTTCTTTGGGCACTATCTAGAGTTTTACTAGCATAATGGATAACATTTAATTTCTTATCAACTCTCTGTCCTAGAATAGCACCAACAGCATAATCACTAGCATCACACATAATTTCAAAAGGCAAGTTCCAATCAGGTGGTTGAATAATAGGTGCAGTGGTTAAGGCTTTCTTAAGTGTTTCAAAGTCTTCTAGACAATCATCATCAAAAACAAATGGAACATCTTTTTGCAAAAGATTGGTAAGAGGCCTAGAAATTGTAGAGAAGTCTTTAATAAATCTCCTATAGAAACTAGCATGACCAAGGAAACTTCTTATACCTTTAATATCTTTAGGACATGGCATTTTCTCAATAGCATCAACCTTAGCTTTATCAACTTCAATACCTCTTTCAGAAATTTTATGCCCCAAGACAATGCCTTGATTCACCATAAAGGGGAACTTCTCCCAATTCTAGACACAATTAGTTTCTTCACATCTCTGGAAAACTCGATCAAGGTTGCTTAAGCAATCATCAAAAGAAGTTCCATAAATGGAGAAATCATCCATGAATACCTCAACAATATTTTCACAAAAGTCAGAGAATATAGCAGTCATACATCTTTGAAAGGTAGCAGGTGCATTGCATGAACCAAAAGACATACGTCTATAAGCATAAGTTCCAAAACAACAAGTAAAGGTGGTTTTCTCTTGGTCTGATTATGATACGGTTATTTGAGAAAAAATAGAATAACCATCTAGGAAACAAAAGTGTGTATGCTTAGACAATCTTTCTAATATTTGATCAATAAAAGGTAAGGGGTAATGATCTTTTCTAGTGGCTTTGTTTAATTTTCTAAAATCAATTACCATTCTATAACCAGTTACAATTCTTTGTGGAATGAGTTCAGTTTTATCATTAGGAACAACGGTAATACCTCCTTTCTTAGGGACACAATGAACGGGACTTACCCATCTACTATCAGCTATGGGATAGATTATGCCTGCTTCCAGAAGCTTTAATATTTCAGTTCTTACCACCTCTTTCATCTTAGGATTTAATCGTCATTGGTGGTCGACAACTAGTTTAGCATCAGGCTCCATACTAATTTTGTGCTGACATAGAGTGGGACTAATGCCCTTAAGATCATCAAGAGTATATCCAATAGTAGCTCAGTGCTTCCTCAGAGTTTTTAGTAATCTCTTTTTTTCATGCTCTGAAATGTTAGAACTGATAATAACAGGATATATCTTCTTTTCATCAAGGTAAGCATATTTCAATGTATCAGGCAATTGCTTCAATTCAAATACAAGATCACCCTTAGGTGGAGGAGGGCCTCCTATATTTTCAACGGGCAAATTGTGTTTAATGATAGGTGGTTGATCAAAGAATATCTTATCTATTTCATTTCTTTCATTCCTATGCATATCATTTTCATGGCCTAGCAAATATTGTTCTAACGGATCAGTGGGAGGTACGGCAATAGAAGCATGACCAATAATTTCATCTTTACTAGGCAATTCCTTATCATGTGGTTGTCTACGAAACTTGGAGAAATTGAACTTATGATACATACCACCAAAATCAACACTAACAGTTTCTTTAGCGCCATCAATCTTAGCATTAACAGTGTTCAAGAAAGGTCTACCAAATATAATGGGACAAAAATCATCTTGTGGAGAACCTAGGATTAGAAAATCAGTAGGGTATTTTATTTTTCCATACAAGACTTCAACATCTCTAATGATCCCATGTGGTGTAATGGTATCTCTGTTTGCAAGCTTAATAGTAACATTAATGTCCTCTATTTTAATAGGTGCAATATCATTCATAATTTCTTGATATAAGGTAAATGGAATAGCACTCACACTAGCACCCAAATCACATAAGCCATGATAACAATGATCTCCTATTTTGACAGAGACAACAGGCATGCCTACCATAGGTCAATTTTTATCTTTAGGATCTGGTTTAGCAATTCTAGCTGCTTCATCACAGAAGTAAATAACATGCCCATCTATATTATCGACCAAGAGATCTTTAACCATAGCAACATTAGGTTCAACTTTAATTTGTTCGGAGGGTCTAGGTGCTCTAATATTACTTTTGTTAACCACAGTTGAAACTTTAGCATGTTCCTTAATCCTAATAGGAAAAGGTGGTTTCTCAATATAAGCTATAGGCACAGCTGGATCAGCATGGTAAACCCCCCCCCCCCCCCCCCCCCCCCCCCCCCCCCCCCCCCCCCCCCCCCCCCCCCCCCCCCCCCCCCCCCCCCCCCCCCCCCCCCCCCCCCCCCCCCCCCCCCCCCCCCCCCCCCCCCCCCCCCCCCCCCCCCCCCCCCCCCCCCCCCCCCCCCCCCCCCCCCCCCCCCCCCCCCCCCCCCCCCCCCCCCCCCCCCCCCCCCCCCCCCCCCCCCCCCCCCCCCCCCCCCCCCCCCCCCCCCCCCCCCCCCCCCCCCCCCCCCCCCCCCCCCCCCCCCCCCCCCCCCCCCCCCCCCCCCCCCCCCCCCCCCCCCCCCCCCCCCCCCCCCCCCCCCCCCCCCCCCCCCCCCCCCCCCCCCCCCCCCCCCCCCCCCCCCCCCCCCCCCCCCCCCCCCCCCCCCCCCCCCCCCCCCCCCCCCCCCCCCCCCCCCCCCCCCCCCCCCCCCCCCCCCCCCCCCCCCCCCCCCCCCCCCCCCCCCCCCCCCCCCCCCCCCCCCCCCCCCCCCCCCCCCCCCCCCCCCCCCCCCCCCCCCCCCCCCCCCCCCCCCCCCCCCCCCCCCCCCCCCCCCCCCCCCCCCCCCCCCCCCCCCCCCCCCCCCCCCCCCCCCCCCCCCCCCCCCCCCCCCCCCCCCCCCCCCCCCCCCCCCCCCCCCCCCCCCCCCCCCCCCCCCCCCCCCCCCCCCCCCCCCCCCCCCCCCCCCCCCCCCCCCCCCCCCCCCCCCCCCCCCCCCCCCCCCCCCCCCCCCCCCCCCCCCCCCCCCCCCCCCCCCCCCCCCCCCCCCCCCCCCCCCCCCCCCCCCCCCCCCCCCCCCCCCCCCCCCCCCCCCCCCCCCCCCCCCCCCCCCCCCCCCCCCCCCCCCCCCCCCCCCCCCCCCCCCCCCCCCCCCCCCCCCCCCCCCCCCCCCCCCCCCCCCCCCCCCCCCCCCCCCCCCCCCCCCCCCCCCCCCCCCCCCCCCCCCCCCCCCCCCCCCCCCCCCCCCCCCCCCCCCCCCCCCCCCCCCCCCCCCCCCCCCCCCCCCCCCCCCCCCCCCCCCCCCCCCCCCCCCCCCCCCCCCCCCCCCCCCCCCCCCCCCCCCCCCCCCCCCCCCCCCCCCCCCCCCCCCCCCCCCCCCCCCCCCCCCCCCCCCCCCCCCCCCCCCCCCCCCCCCCCCCCCCCCCCCCCCCCCCCCCCCCCCCCCCCCCCCCCCCCCCCCCCCCCCCCCCCCCCCCCCCCCCCCCCCCCCCCCCCCCCCCCCCCCCCCCCCCCCCCCCCCCCCCCCCCCCCCCCCCCCCCCCCCCCCCCCCCCCCCCCCCCCCCCCCCCCCCCCCCCCCCCCCCCCCCCCCCCCCCCCCCCCCCCCCCCCCCCCCCCCCCCCCCCCCCCCCCCCCCCCCCCCCCCCCCCCCCCCCCCCCCCCCCCCCCCCCCCCCCCCCCCCCCCCCCCCCCCCCCCCCCCCCCCCCCCCCCCCCCCCCCCCCCCCCCCCCCCCCCCCCCCCCCCCCCCCCCCCCCCCCCCCCCCCCCCCCCCCCCCCCCCCCCCCCCCCCCCCCCCCCCCCCCCCCCCCCCCCCCCCCCCCCCCCCCCCCCCCCCCCCCCCCCCCCCCCCCCCCCCCCCCCCCCCCCCCCCCCCCCCCCCCCCCCCCCCCCCCCCCCCCCCCCCCCCCCCCCCCCCCCCCCCCCCCCCCCCCCCCCCCCCCCCCCCCCCCCCCCCCCCCCCCCCCCCCCCCCCCCCCCCCCCCCCCCCCCCCCCCCCCCCCCCCCCCCCCCCCCCCCCCCCCCCCCCCCCCCCCCCCCCCCCCCCCCCCCCCCCCCCCCCCCCCCCCCCCCCCCCCCCCCCCCCCCCCCCCCCCCCCCCCCCCCCCCCCCCCCCCCCCCCCCCCCCCCCCCCCCCCCCCCCCCCCCCCCCCCCCCCCCCCCCCCCCCCCCCCCCCCCCCCCCCCCCCCCCCCCCCCCCCCCCCCCCCCCCCCCCCCCCCCCCCCCCCCCCCCCCCCCCCCCCCCCCCCCCCCCCCCCCCCCCCCCCCCCCCCCCCCCCCCCCCCCCCCCCCCCCCCCCCCCCCCCCCCCCCCCCCCCCCCCCCCCCCCCCCCCCCCCCCCCCCCCCCCCCCCCCCCCCCCCCCCCCCCCCCCCCCCCCCCCCCCCCCCCCCCCCCCCCCCCCCCCCCCCCCCCCCCCCCCCCCCCCCCCCCCCCCCCCCCCCCCCCCCCCCCCCCCCCCCCCCCCCCCCCCCCCCCCCCCCCCCCCCCCCCCCCCCCCCCCCCCCCCCCCCCCCCCCCCCCCCCCCCCCCCCCCCCCCCCCCCCCCCCCCCCCCCCCCCCCCCCCCCCCCCCCCCCCCCCCCCCCCCCCCCCCCCCCCCCCCCCCCCCCCCCCCCCCCCCCCCCCCCCCCCCCCCCCCCCCCCCCCCCCCCCCCCCCCCCCCCCCCCCCCCCCCCCCCCCCCCCCCCCCCCCCCCCCCCCCCCCCCCCCCCCCCCCCCCCCCCCCCCCCCCCCCCCCCCCCCCCCCCCCCCCCCCCCCCCCCCCCCCCCCCCCCCCCCCCCCCCCCCCCCCCCCCCCCCCCCCCCCCCCCCCCCCCCCCCCCCCCCCCCCCCCCCCCCCCCCCCCCCCCCCCCCCCCCCCCCCCCCCCCCCCCCCCCCCCCCCCCCCCCCCCCCCCCCCCCCCCCCCCCCCCCCCCCCCCCCCCCCCCCCCCCCCCCCCCCCCCCCCCCCCCCCCCCCCCCCCCCCCCCCCCCCCCCCCCCCCCCCCCCCCCCCCCCCCCCCCCCCCCCCCCCCCCCCCCCCCCCCCCCCCCCCCCCCCCCCCCCCCCCCCCCCCCCCCCCCCCCCCCCCCCCCCCCCCCCCCCCCCCCCCCCCCCCCCCCCCCCCCCCCCCCCCCCCCCCCCCCCCCCCCCCCCCCCCCCCCCCCCCCCCCCCCCCCCCCCCCCCCCCCCCCCCCCCCCCCCCCCCCCCCCCCCCCCCCCCCCCCCCCCCCCCCCCCCCCCCCCCCCCCCCCCCCCCCCCCCCCCCCCCCCCCCCCCCCCCCCCCCCCCCCCCCCCCCCCCCCCCCCCCCCCCCCCCCCCCCCCCCCCCCCCCCCCCCCCCCCCCCCCCCCCCCCCCCCCCCCCCCCCCCCCCCCCCCCCCCCCCCCCCCCCCCCCCCCAACCCTTAAGGTACTTCTTTTGGCATGGGTACTTGAGATAAAAAAACTTGTGTCGCCTGTTGAGCCACAATATAGACATCTTCGCATTCTAATTTGCTGTCTTATTGAATATTGACTTGCCCAATATCATTTCTCTGCCTAACCTTCTGCGGATCGAACCAATGGCATTTTAAGACAACAACTTTCGGAGGATTTGCCCCAAAGTAATGCAATTTGTATATTTCATCAAGTCTTCCATAGTACTCAATTCCATTGCAAATAGCCGACACTCCTATGTTTCTTGATTTTAGAACGGTCCAACGTTCCTCGTTCCCATGTGTGCAAAAGCGATACCCATTGATGTCATATTTATCGAACGTACCAACCTTATAGTCAAACCCATTAGCAACTTGTTTCAACTCTTTGTCCAATATTGACGCACCCTACAAGTTTAAGCGGGAAGGATCAATTAGTGTATTAGTCACACATAATACCAACTTCGAGTCTTCCTAGAAGTATACCTTACCTTTTCTCGGAACCAAGAAATGAAACTGTAATTGCTGTCTCCTTCGCCAGCAAGAAGCTCATACTCTTCAAGTGAATCACGTTCGACCCCTCCATTTGAGAATTGGGCAATGAATTCACTGCCCAATGAGAAATGAGCGGAGTTAGAGAGAAACATGTGAGTAAATGTTACATAATGTACCAATAACTTACTCAATGTACGGCCACACTTCTTTTAGGTTGGTGAGGATATACAACGTAAGCGATCTCCACTCTTTTGGATCCAAATTCTTTGAACCAGAAGCACCCACATGTCTGAGTTGCCCTTTGAAGAGGCTGAGCATGGATTCATGTTTGGGGTCGCCAGTATTGTATCGAGACTTTGCATTATGCAAGCTTGGAATATTGGCCGCATAGCGTGATGTCGTGAAATTTGTAATCTCCTCCACCAAGAATGCATCGGCTATGGAGGCTTCAATTCTACATTTATTTCTACATTTGGCTCAAAGAGTCTTTTGCATTCTCTCAAGTCCATAGCACCAATTATTCTACATAGGGCCACCCATTCTTGCCTCAGAAGGGAGGTGTAAAATCAAATGTTCCATTGGATTAAAGAAGCCCAGTGGAAAGATCTTCTCTAGCTTGCAGAGCAACTCGGGGGCCCGTTTTTCCATCTCATCTATTGCAGTAGGAGATACTTCTTTAGCACAAAGAACACAGAAGAAATAGCTAAGCCCTACCTATACTTTCCAATTTTCCTCAGGGATATAGCCTCAAATCATCACCAGCAGTAATCGTTCAAGCCATATGTGCCAATCATGACCCTTCAGCCCGCAGAGCTTCAACTTATCAAGATTCACTACCCTGATAAGGTTTGTTGCATACCCATCAGGGAACAACAAAGTTTTGAACCACATGAGTATCTGCTTCTTTTGTTCCCTTGTAAGAACAAACCTGGCCCTTGGCATCCTCCAATTTTTCCTGCCCTCGGGTTGCCGCAAGTTTTGTTTGGGTCTATCACATAGCTTCATCACATCAAGTCTAGCCTTAGTATTATCCTTCGTCTTCTCAGCAATGTTGAACAATGTGCCAAAAATGGCCTCGGTGATATTATTTTTAGTGTGCATTACATCAATGTTATGTGGAAGCTGGAGCTGGTGAAAGTAGGGAGATCCCATAAGCATGGCTTTTGAGTCCAGGCGTGTTCTTTGTTATATCCCAAGAAATACCCTGGACGATTGGGATTAGGCTGGAGAGCATTTAGTTGATCACCAATTTGTTCACCTGTCATCTCAGGTGGTGCCGAGTGTTCGACGACTTCACCTTTCATGAAGTTCTTCTTGTCTTGTCTGAATGGATGGTCAGGACGCAAATGTTGTCTATGGAAATCGAAGCAAGAATACTTGCCACCATGCTGCAGCCAACGGCACTGCATGCTTGCCTTGCACCTCAGGCATGGGAAACTCCCATGCACAGACCACCCCATGAAAAGTGAATACGCCGGTAGGTCATGAAATGAGAACTGGTACCAAACATGCATTGGGAAGTTCTTTTTGCTAGCAGCATCGTATGTCCATATCACATTCTCCCAAGCTTCTTTCAACTCATCTATGAGTGGCTGCATGTACATGCTTATATTCTTCCCTGGATACTTGGGCCCTGGAATTATCAACGACAGGAACATGTGTTTGCGTGGCATTATGATGCCGGGGGGGGAGGTTGAGGGGAACAACAAACACCGGCCAACAACTATATGTCTTTGACACCATACCAAATGGATTGAACCAATCGAGTCCGATGGCAACTCGTACATTCTTTGCCTCTTTTGCTTTCTCATGATGTATTCGATCGAAACTCTTCCATGCTTGGGCACAAGACGGATATATCATCATCGATCTCACATGATCATCCCTGTCGCGTCTTATCCCACATTTGTGCCATATCATCAGGTTGATCGTATCTTTGTACAAGTAAAGCCATTGAATTCTCGGCAAGATTGGAAGATACCGAAGAACATTTGTGGGGACTTTGCTCTACTTCTTCACACCATCACTAAGGTCTCTCTCAATGTACCTAGAGGCTTTGCACTTGGCATAGTACTTGTCATCTACATACTCTTCGTAAATAAGACACATCCATTTGGACAAGCATGTATCTGCTCATACGGCATCTTAAGTGCACGGAGGATTTTCTTGGCTTCGTACCAGCTTTTAGCCAGTTTGTGACCTTCAAGGAGAGACCGACCCCAAGACATCAACATCGAATTAAAGCAATCTCTGCTCATGTTGAACTGGATCTTTATAGACATTGCTTGTGTGATGGCATCCAGCTGACATTGGTTTTTGTGGTCATGAAGAGGTTTTTGTGGGTAATTCAAAATTTGTAAGAAGGCCCTCACAGACTCCTTTGGTTCTTCCTCTGATCCTTCTTCACGTGCATCGTTGAAGTCAGCTACCATGTTAATGATCCCAGTACCATTGTCGTCGGTTCGCCGATGCACCACCTCCTCTCTGCTACGTTCAAGCTTGCCATGAAGGGTCCACCGGTTATACCCATGCTTAAACCCATGCTTCTGCAGGTGTACACCCATTGTTTTCTTTGATTGTTCTCTACTGTTGCCACACTTCAAGAAGGGGCACTGATAACCCACAAGTATAGGGGATCGCAACAGTTTTCGAGGGTAGAGTATTAAACCCAAATTTATTGATTCGACACAAGGGGAGCCAAAGAATATTTGCAAGTATTAGTAGTTGAGTTGTCAATTCAACCACACCTAGAGACTAAATATCTGCAGCAGAGTGATCAGCAGCACAATAGTATGGCAGTTTGATAGCAATAGCAATAATAGTAACAGCAACAGTAGCAGCAATAGTTTTGTAGCAATTGTGATAGTAGTAGAAGTAATAGTAACTTAGCAAAGATCAATATGTGAAAAGCTCGTAGGCATTGGATCGGTCATTATGTTGGATAACATTCATCATGTAACAGTCACAACCTAGGGCGACACAGAACTAGCTCCAATTCATCAATGTAATGTAGGCATGTATTCCGTATATAGTCATACGTGCTTGCGATAAGAACTTGCATGACATCTTTTGTCCTACCCTCCCGTGGCAGCGGGGTCCATAAGGAAACTAAGGGATATTAAGGCCTCCTTTTAATAGAGAACCAGAACAAAGTATTAACACATAGTGAATACATGAACTCCTCTACGGTAATCACCAGAAAGAATCCCAACTATTGTCACCTTGGGGTATGCAGATCATAACATATAGCAGGTGCATATAACTTGCAAGATCAGATCAAGAACACAAATATATTCATGAAAACATAAAGGGTTCAGATCTGAAATCATGGCACTCAGGCCCAAGTGACAAGCATTAAGCATAGCAAAGTCATAGCAACATCAATCTCAGAACATAGTGGATACTAGGGATCAAGCCCTAACAAAACTAACTCGATTACATGATAAATCTCATCCAAGTCATCACCGTCTAGCAAGCCTACGAAGGAATTACTCACTCCTGGCAGTGAGCATCATGAAATTGGTGATGAAGGATGGTTGATGATGATGATGACGGAAGATCCTCCTCTCCGAAGCCCCGAACGGACTCTAGATCTGGCCTCCCGATGAAGAACAGGAGGTGGCGGCGGCTCCGTATCATAAAATATGATGAAACTTCCTCTCTTATTTTTTCTCTAGAATTGTGAATTTATAGGCTTGAGATTAGGGTCAGCAGAGCCTCGTGGGCCCCACAAGCCACCAGGGCGCGCCTGGGGGGGTGGCGCGCCCTGGTGCCTCATGGACAGCAGGTGGCCCCCCTCCAGTGGATCTTGGCACCATTATTTTTTATTTATTCCATAAAATATCTCCAAAAAGTTTCGTCCAATTCCGAGAACTTTTCTTTCTGGACAAAAAACAACACCATGGTAGTTCTGCTGAAAATAGCGTCAGTCCAGGTTAGTTCCATTTAAATCATGCAAATTAGGGTAAAAAACAAGAGCAAAAGTGTTTGGAAAAGTAGTAGATACATGTGACGCCCCCGACTTAATCGCACACTAATTATACACGCAAATGCACATGATCAAGCATAAGGACTCACTTGAAGATATCACAACACAACTCTAAACACAAAAAAAGTCATACAAGCTTTATATTACAAGCCAGGGGCCTCGAGGGCTCGAATACATAAGCTTGAGTCATTCAAGCATCAGCGAAAGCATTAGATATCTGAGTACAGACAAAAAAGTTAAATAAATAAACCTTAAGCAGGCGGGGCAAAACAACGACAAGATCGAAAAGGCGCAGGCCTCCTGCCTAGGTGCCTCCTATCTACTCCTGGTCATCGGCGGTCTCCACGTAGTAGTACTCTCCACCAGAGGGGTAGTAGTAGTCATCGTCGGTAGGGGCAGCTGGCTCCGGGGCTCCGTCATCTAGTCACAGTAATCGGGTATGGGGAAAAAGGGGAAGCAAAGCAACCGTGAGTACTCATCCAAAGTACTTGCAAGACTTACATCAGATCTAATCTAAATATGCATTGGTATCAAAGAAGGGCTGTATCGGTGGACTGGACTGCAGCAATGCCAGAATAGAGAGGCCTAGCCTATCGAAGACTATCATCTTCAGCGTCTTGAAGCATTAGAAGAGTGCAGATTAGTACATAAATATAGTAGTAGCAACAGGTAACAACAATGCCCAGAGATCCTTCCTCAACTCCCTGTGAGAAAGCGATCCCGGAGCCAACATATTCAACCCATTTCTAGGTGTAGAAGATCGGGATATTCTCCGAGCGTCCTGTTACCATGGTCATGGCTATTCAAATAGATATACTTCCCCGTAGGGGTGCACCATCTTACCCAACACGCTCGATTAACTCTGGCCAGACACACTTACTCGGTCCATGCCCGGCCTCGGCTGATCAATAGGTCGTAGCCCTACCTAGGCTCAGCAGAGAGGCCAGCATGCCGGTCTACATCCTAAGCTCTCAGGGGTCTTGGGCCCATCGCCCTTTGCACTCCTGCGTGTTATGAACGCGGCCGGTGAGCAGACCTAGCCCCCTTAATACAAGTGCAGGCTTTCCCGGTCCAACCCGGCGTGTGCCGCTCAACTGCTGACATCCGAAGAGCTTGGGCTGAAACATATCATGCCGAGTGCCCATACTATTCCCGTGTGGTGGTTAGTGACGATGACATGTACCTAGGGTAGGGTCCTAGGCCTGACCTAGATACCCTGCCCAAGGACACTGTCCTAGAGTCAAAGACATACGAAGTATAACAAAAGGTACCAACTGAAACACCCCTGAAGCGCAATACACTCGACAGAAGATTCCACTCGGATACCCCAATTCCACTCGACCGTGATAGCTTCACTCGACCATACAAAAGACTCACTCGGAGTACAGAAGACCTAAAGTCACCTAGGATGGCAACGGTCAGGCATTCACTCTGTCACCATAAAGGTCATTAATAGCAGGCGTTACCAGTAACGTAATAGTCATAACTCTCATTGAACCCTGTGTAACCGAAGGCTGCGAGGGGCCTGCCGCAATCTATATAAGCCACCCCCTCCTCTGGCACAAGGGTTCGCACGTCTTGTAACATTCACACATATCCAGTTGACAAAGCCTCTACGGCACCGAGACGTAGGGCTATTACCTCCTCCGAGAGGGGCCTGAACTCGTAAAACTGTGCATACACTCTCGCCGTAGCTAGGATACTGCCTCCTCCTACGTAGCCCCAACACTTACTGTCAGACTCATTCCCACGACAGTTGGCGCCCACCGTGGGGCAGGCGTCTAAGCGACTTCCGGTGAGGTTGGAATCTTCATCATCATCATGGTTTCCAGCGTTGGTTTGGCCTTGGGTCACGAGATCCGTCTTGGTGCGCTCGTCTTCATCGCCGACTACTCCGCCTGGGTTCAGGAGGCCCCCCTCGACGTCGAGGCTCTCCCCACCCGCGGGGCGACACACTTCCATGCGAGTGCCTGCGGCGTCCTTCTGTGGCAGCCATCGACCCAGTATCGGTTGGCTCCCGCGTTGTCTTCGCTCCCCGCTGTCCGTCACCACAAGCGATCTGGTCATTCGCGGCTCCAGCGATGGGTGAAACATGCGGCGGCTCGTCAGTCGACCACCGCACAAATCACGGCGATTGAGCCCGATGAATCCCTCTACGGACTGTTCGATCTGCCGACTGGCCATTCGGATACTCTCTCCAAGTGCGAAAGTAACGACCTTGCTTCGGAGGTCCTCATGGCGGGTCCTCAGCGCAGCCCGCCAGGGTTCCCCCGTGGCGATGGCGGCAGCGGCGATCCAGCGCGCGGCCACGACGAATATTACCCCCAAGCCCTCACTGTCGAGCAGAGGGAGGAGCTGCGGCACAGGAATGAGGAGGCTCTCCAGACCCCCATCATTGGGGAGACCCCCGAAGCTCAGGCTCTAGAGGCGGCACGCGTGGCCAGCTTGGTCGAGCGCACGCGTCTGGAGAATCTTCAACAAGCACTCGACGAACGCGCCCACAGGGAGATCCCAAGTTCTAGTCGACGTCAACGTCAGCTATTTCCGACTGAACCTCAGGTATACCGTACTCCAATTCAAAATGTTGCAGTAGCAGCACACATAGTAGAGTCAATCCAGCCATCCCGTTCAGAAGCTGGTAGAGGTGTGGAGCAGATTCGAGCATTGCTCAAAGCGGCCGGTGAGCAGAATTCAGCTGTCTCTCAGTCACGCAACAGAATATGCAGCAGGTCAGTCAGGGTGGACTCTGTTCAGTCGACACATAGCCCGAGATCGCATCCGTGGCGTGAAGATCGTGGTTACCGCCAAGATCAGTACCTTGGTCAAGGACACGGATAGTTTTATCCTTGATACCCTCGTGATGTCCACCATCAAGTGCCTACGCCCCCTCCGAGGGGTGGGTCGTACGCACCCCGGCGGTATGACGGCAGGCACCCGTATGGTGATGAGCGGAGAGCCCCAGTCGACCCAAGAGAACCTGGATTCGATGCGAGATCACTCCTTGTGCAGGGTTTGGTTGACAAAGGCAGAGCTAACAGAGAAGGGCTGGACAGAGATCGTCCGACTGGAAGCAGAACGTTTGTTTCCGGGCCCAAGTGTTTCAGCAGAACCATCCGAGCAGCTGAGATCCCACCCAACTTCAGGTTGGCTATGGGCGTGAGCAAGTTCACTGGTGAGTCAAAGCCAGACACGTGGCTTGAAGATTACCGAGTGGCAGTGCAGATTGGTGGAGGCAATGATGATGTAGCCATGAAGCACCTCCCTTTGATGCTTGAAGGTTCGGCCAGAGCTTGGTTGAATCAGTTGGCCCCTGGGAGTATTTTCTGTTTGGAAGATTTAGCCCGAGTGTTTATCAAGACATTCGAGGGCACATGCAAGCGACCTGCTGGGATGACTGAATTGCAGCATTGTGTTCAGAAGCCGAATGAAACGTTGAGAGATTTCATCTAGAGATGGACTACCCTTCACCACGTGGTGGAAAATGTGTCAGAGCACCACACAGTTTGTGCCTTCAAGGAGGGCGTCCTATACAGAGAGCTCATCCTGAAGTTCGGTCGTGCCGGAGACATGTCTCTGAGCCGAACGATGGAAATAGCCACTCGGTACGCAAACGGCGAAGAGGAAGACCGACTCCGTAGTGGCAAGGGGAAACCAGTCGATCAGGACACTAGAGGTGGAAATTCCAATCGGAAGCAAAAGCGTAAAGCTGAGGCTGTGGGTCCTACTGAAGCCGTAGTTTTGAATGCGCAAGCAAAGTCTAAAGGAAAGCCTAAGGGGCCATGGGTGCCTAAAAAGGTGAAAGACCAGTCCGGCAAGGACGTCCTGGATTTGCCGTGTCATATACACACGAAGAAAGATGAAGAGGGAAACCTGATTCTGCCCAAGCGTACCACTCGATAGTGCAGATTCCTGATTCAACAGTTCCGAGAGGGTTAGCCCAGCGAGAAGGACTCTGATAAGGATGAAGATGAGGATAAGGATGACGGTTACCCAAAGGTTAATGCTACCTTGTTGATTTTCGTTGATGTTGAAAGCAAGAGTCGACTGAAAGTCATTAACAGAGAAGTGAATATGGTTGCTCCGGCAACTACGACGTACCTGAAGTGGTCGAAGACTCCCATTACATTTGACCAATCGGATCACCCAACGCACATTGCAACCCCTGGGCGGTAAGCACTGGTGGTCGACCCAGTCGTTGGGGGCACCCGACTGACTAAAGTTCTCATGGATGGTGGCAGTGGTCTGAACATCCTGTATGCAGAGACTCTCCAGGGAATGCGCATTCCGATGTCCCAACTTAGTGAGAGTAACATGCAGTTCCACGGAGTCATTCCAGGAAAGAAAGCAAAGTCACTCGGGCAAATTGCTCTTGATGTGGTTTTCAGAGATTCCAGGAATTTCCACAAGGAGAAGTTGACGTTTGAGGTGGTGGATTTCCACAGTGCCTATCATGCCATTCTGGGCTGGCCCGCGTATGCTCGTTTCATGGCCCATCCTTGTTATGTGTATCTCAAGTTGAAGTTTCCTGGACCCAAAGGTGTGATTACGGTCACAGGGAATAGGCAAAGAGCAGAGGAGTGCCTCCAGAAAGGTTCAAAGATTGCAGATGTGCAGATGGCTATGGCAGAGTTAGAAGAATACAAGAAAAACGCTGATCCAAGTGATTTGTTGCGAGCCAAGAAGCCTGCTTCAGAGTCTGCATTTTAGTCAGTCGGCGAAACGAAGCCAGTCCACATTCACCTGGACGACCCCACCGCTGCTCTGACTCACATCTCATCAACACTTGACAGTAAATAGGAAGCCGCGCTCATCCAGTTCCTCTGTGAGAACTGGGACAACTTCGCATGGAAACCATCTGACATGCCAGGTGTACCCAGGGGGCTGGCTGAGCACCGTTTACGTGTCGACTCAAAAGCAAAACCTGTTAAAGAACATCTCCGTCGGTTTGCCATGGAAAAGAGGAAGGCGATTGGTGAGGAGGTGGCTCAGCTCCTAGCAGCTGAGTTCATCCACGAGATATACCACTCCGAGTGGCTCGCCAACGTCGTCATGGTTCCCAAGAAAGATAAACCACTTCGTATGTGTATTGACTTCAAACATATCAATCGGGCCGGCCCGAAAGATCATTTTCCTCTCCCCCGCATCGATCAGATTATCGACTCGACTGCGGGGTGTGAGCGTTTGTCTTTTCTGGATGCATATTCCGGGTACCATCAGATTCGACTGTTTGGACCCGATGAAATATAAACAGCCTTTATCACCCCTTTCCGGTGTTTTTGCTACATCACCATGCCTTTTGGTCTCAAGAATGCTGGCGCCACATTCATGATCATGATACAGAAGTGCCTGCTCACTCAGATCAGTCGGAATGTGGAAGCATATATGGATGACATCGTGGTCAAGTCACGCAAGAGTTCCGACCTACTGACTGACCTAGCTGAAACATTTGCTAGTCTAAGAAGATATGATATCAAGCTGAATCTGTCCAAGTGCACGTTTGGAGTTCCTGGAGGAAAATTACTCGGTTTTCTCATTTCCGAACGAGGGATCGATGCAAATCCCGAAAATATTGGTGCGATTCTCCGAATGAAACGCCCGTGCATGTGCACGACGTTAAGAAGCTTATAGGCTGCCTTGTTGCTCTAAGTCGATTCATTTCTCATCTCGGTGAAAAGGCACTGCCTCTTTACCGACTGATGAAGAAATCTGATACATTCGAGTGGACTCCTGAAGCGGAAGCAGCATTTGTGGAGCTCAAAGCCCTGCTTTCCACCCAGCCGGTGCTTGCTGCTCCGATCAGCAAAGAGCCTCTACTGTTATATATTGCAGCCACTGGGCAAGTGGTCAACACAGTGCTCATGGTCGAGCGAGAAGAAGAAGGAAAGGCTTACAAAGTTCAACGCCCAGTATATTACATTTCAGAGGTCTTGACTCCATCCAAGCAAAGGTATCCGCATTACCAGAAGCTTGTCTATGCCCCCCCCCCCCCCCCCCCCCCCCCCCCCCCCCCCCCCCCCCCCCCCCCCCCCCCCCCCCCCCCCCCCCCCCCCCCCCCCCCCCCCCCCCCCCCCCCCCCCCCCCCCCCCCCCCCCCCCCCCCCCCCCCCCCCCCCCCCCCCCCCCCCCCCCCCCCCCCCCCCCCCCCCCCCCCCCCCCCCCCCCCCCCCCCCCCCCCCCCCCCCCCCCCCCCCCCCCCCCCCCCCCCCCCCCCCCCCCCCCCCCCCCCCCCCCCCCCCCCCCCCCCCCCCCCCCCCCCCCCCCCCCCCCCCCCCCCCCCCCCCCCCCCCCCCCCCCCCCCCCCCCCCCCCCCCCCCCCCCCCCCCCCCCCCCCCCCCCCCCCCCCCCCCCCCCCCCCCCCCCCCCCCCCCCCCCCCCCCCCCCCCCCCCCCCCCCCCCCCCCCCCCCCCCCCCCCCCCCCCCCCCCCCCCCCCCCCCCCCCCCCCCCCCCCCCCCCCCCCCCCCCCCCCCCCCCCCCCCCCCCCCCCCCCCCCCCCCCCCCCCCCCCCCCCCCCCCCCCCCCCCCCCCCCCCCCCCCCCCCCCCCCCCCCCCCCCCCCCCCCCCCCCCCCCCCCCCCCCCCCCCCCCCCCCCCCCCCCCCCCCCCCCCCCCCCCCCCCCCCCCCCCCCCCCCCCCCCCCCCCCCCCCCCCCCCCCCCCCCCCCCCCCCCCCCCCCCCCCCCCCCCCCCCCCCCCCCCCCCCCCCCCCCCCCCCCCCCCCCCCCCCCCCCCCCCCCCCCCCCCCCCCCCCCCCCCCCCCCCCCCCCCCCCCCCCCCCCCCCCCCCCCCCCCCCCCCCCCCCCCCCCCCCCCCCCCCCCCCCCCCCCCCCCCCCCCCCCCCCCCCCCCCCCCCCCCCCCCCCCCCCCCCCCCCCCCCCCCCCCCCCCCCCCCCCCCCCCCCCCCCCCCCCCCCCCCCCCCCCCCCCCCCCCCCCCCCCCCCCCCCCCCCCCCCCCCCCCCCCCCCCCCCCCCCCCCCCCCCCCCCCCCCCCCCCCCCCCCCCTTCACTCGAACTTATCTCACAAGCCCGCGTCTGCTTTGAAGACTATTCCACTCGTCTGGCCATTTGCTGTGTGGGGGTTGGACATGGTTGGGCCATTAAGGACTAGCAGAAGCGGTTTCACACATCTGCTTGTGGCAGTCGACAAGTTCACCAAGTGGATCGAGGCCAAGCCCATCAAGAGTCTAGACACAAGTACAACCATCAGTTTCGTCAGGGAGTTGATATTCCGATATGGAGTTCCGCACAGCATCATCACAGACAATGGTTCAAACTTCGATTCTGATGAGTTCAAGGCATTCTGCGCTTCCCAAGGCACTCGAGTCGACTACGCATCCGTTGCGCATCCACAGTCGAATGGACAAGCCGAAAGAGCAAACGGTTTGATCCTCCAAGGGCTGAAACCTTGACTGATGCGCCACCTGAAGCACGCAGCTGGAGCTTGGGTGACTGAGTTGCCGTCTGTTTTGTGGGGATTGAGGACAACGCCCAACCAATCGACTGGACGAACCCCTTTCTTCATGGTATACGGGGCTGAAGCCGTGCTTCCGAGTGACTTGCTTCACAATGCACCCCGAGTGGAACTCTTCTCGGAAGCTGAAGCTAAGCAAGCACGCGAGGACGCCGTAGACCTGCTAGAAGAAGAGCGAGAGATGGCTTTGATCCGGTTGACCACCTATCAGCAAGACCTTCGTCGTTTCCATGCCCGACATGTCAAAAGTCAGGCATTTCATGAAGGAGATCTCGTGCTCCGAGTGGATCAACAGCGCCCTCATAAGCTTGCACCTGCTTGGGAAGGCCCCTTCATCGTCACCAAGGTGCTCCACAACGGAGCCTATCACCTTTACAACATCGCCAAGAAAGAGGGATGAGCCACGCGCTTGGAACGCGGATCTGCTCCACCGATTTTATACTTGAGAACACTCGGATCATCGAGTTGTAATAAGAATACTTTCAGTTTGTTTATCAAGACATGATTCCCACAGTTTGTTAATGATTGCTTATGCTCCAGCATGTGTTCAAATCCCCCAGTGGGTGGCCTAGCCACGAACCTGTTTTCGCCAAAGTTTCAGAATTACTCTGAGTGGAGAGCAATCCTCCCACTTGGGGGCTTAGCTGCGAAACTATTTTGCTTAAGTTAAAAAACTACTCTGAGTGAAGAGCAACCCTCTCACTCGGGGGCTTAGCCGCGATCCCGCATTCACCTAAGTTAAAAAACTACTCTGAGTGGAGAGCAATCCTCCCACTCGGGTGCTTAGCTGCGAACCTGTTTCGCCTAAGTTAAAAAACTACTCCTAGTGAAGAGCAACCCTCTCACTCAGGGGCTTAGCCGCGATCCCGCATTCGCCTAAGTTAAAAAACTACTCCGAGTGAAGAGCAACCCTCTCACTCGGGGGCTTAGCCGCGATCCTGCATTTGCCTAAGTTAAAAAACTATTTCGAGTGAAGAGCAACCCTCTCACTCGGGGGCTTAGCCGCGATCCCGCATTCGCCTAAGTTAAAAAACTACTCCGAGTGAAGAGCAACCCTCTCACTCGGGGCCTTAGCCGCGATCCCGCATTCACCTAAGTTTAAAAACTACTCCAAGTGAAGAGCAACCCTCTCACTCGGGGGCTTAGCCGCGATCCCGCATTCGCCTAAGTTAAAAAACTACTCTGAGTGAGGAGCAACCCTCTCAATCGAGGGCTTAGCCACGATCCCGCATTCGCCTAAGTTAAAAAACTATTCCAAGTGAAGAGCAACCCTCTCACTCGGGGGTTTAGCCGCGATCCCGCATTCGCCTAAGTTAAAAAACTATTCTGAGTGAAGAGCAACCCTCTCACTTGGGGGCTTAGCCGCGATCCCGCATTCGCCTAAGTTAAAAAACTACTCCGAGTGAAGAACAACCCTCTCACTCGGGGCCTTAGCCACGATCCTGCATTCGCCTAAGTTAAAAAACTACTCCGAGTGAAGAGCAACCCTCTCACTCGGGGGCTTAGCCTCGATCCCGCATTCGCCTAAGTTCAAAAACTACTCCGAGTGAAGAGCAACCCTCTGACTCGGGGGCTTAGCCGCGATCCCGCATTCGCCTAAGTTAAAAAACTATTCCGAGTGAAGAGCAACCCTCTCACTCGGGGGCTTAGCCGCGATCCCGCATTCGCCTAAGTTAAAAAACTATTCTGAGTGAAGAGCAACCCTCTCACTCGGGTGCTTAGCCGCGATCCCGCATCCTCCTAAGTTAAAAAACTATTCCGAGTGAAGAGCAACCCTCTCACTCGGGGGCTTAGCCGCGATCCCGCATTCGCCTAAGTTAAAAAACTACTCCGAGTGAAGAGCAACCCTCTCACTCGGGGGCTTAGCTGCGATCCCGCATTGGCCTAAGTTTAAAACTACTCCGAGTGAAGAGCAACCCTCTCACTCGGGGGCTTAGCCACGATCCCGCATTCGTCTAAGTTAAAAATTACTCCGAGTGGAGAATAATCCTCCCACTCGAAGGCTTAGCTGTGAACCTGTTTCGCCTAAGTTAAAAGACTACTCCGAGTGAGGAGCAATCCTCTCACTCGGGGACTTAGCTGAGATCCCGTACTGGCCTAAGTTTTAAAAACGTACTCTGAGTGAAGAGCAACCCTCTCACTCGAAGGCTTAGCTGTGATCCTATTCTCGCCTAAGTTTCAAAACTCTGAGCTGCGCCACAAGTACATTGGAGGCAAGAAAACGGCATTCAGATAAAATAGCCAAGTTCGGGTAACTTCAGCAAGGTTCAGAATCACCAACAAAAGTACTCAGGCGTCGGGCCAGAAAGACTTTACGTTTACAAAATCACTCAGCATTCCGAGGCAAATGTTTTCAAAGTCATCAGGATGTTCACTCGGTAGGAGGAGGACTAGCTGGCTCGACAAAGGTATCCAAGTCAATGTCGTCGGCGATCCGAGTGGCTGCATCGATGAAAGTCTCCATAAAGCTTTCAAACTGGAGCTTCTTTGTGTTGGCCACTTGGAGTGCCTTCAGCTTGTCCTCCCTAGCCTCCTTGCAGTGGACTCGAATGAGTGATAAAGCCACATCGGCGCCACAACGAGTAGCAGATTTCTTCCATGATTGCACTCGGTCGGGGATGTCATTGAGTCGAGTCATCAGTGACTCGAGGTCATTCCGAAGCACATCTTCAGGCCATAGCTCCTTGTCTATCCGCAATAGTGCAGCCTTCATTCGAGCAATGTAGTCCAAGACGCTGGCAAGACGAGATTCCAGTCGCAGCACGTTCATGGCAGCTTCATCCTTGATAGGAGAGTTGATTGGGTCCATCCCCGTCTCGATCTGCCCGGTTTCCTCCTCAAAATTCTGGTAGAACTCTGCACGAAGAGAAAAGTAATGAATTGGCAGCAACACTGTGAAGTAGATTTTTGAATCCAGTCGGATGAGGAAAAGTACCTTGAAGCATGAGGAACATTTTCTTGGCAAGACCCCCCAGATAGACCTCCAGCTCATCCCTCTTCCGAGTGAGTGCCTCCACTTTGCCAGCCAAGGCCACCTTCTCCTCCTTCAGCTGCGTAGCTTCTTTCTTCGCCTCATCAATGGCAGTCTTCAGTTTGGCGTTCTCCTCCTCCAATTTGCCAACCGAAGCTAGCTTCCTATCCGCTAGTTCAGTCTTCTCACGCGCCGTCTTTTGCGCCCCCGCAAAATTAATGTCCTTCTGCTCCAAGGCCTGCTTCATTTTGTCTAAAGAAATAACATTCTTCAGACGAGCTTGAAGTTGACGATTTTCACTATGCACATCTGCTCGAGTGGAATCACTCGGTTCAAAGGATGGGAAAGGAAAAAATAACAAGGCATACAGTCAGCAAGTGGATACCTCCCATGACGACCACTTCATCTTGAGCCTTCTTAAGGTTCTTCTTGGTGAGTTCCAGGTCAAGCTTCAGTTGGTCTTTCTCCTATTCCAAGGCAGCATACTGGGTTCCAAGTTCACAAGATTTCTGCAATCGACAAAAAGACAAATCCGTCGACGGAAACAAAGGATTAGTCACTTCCGAGTGAAAGAGAGCAAGATCAGATTGTTGCCACCATTTTTCTCAGACCACCGTCGACTGCCCACAGTCGACAGCGGTCTCGGGGACTACACCCAGTGGGTGCACTTAGCGTGCCCCCACTGGTTTGATTTCCCGTTAGGCATGGTCTGTCCAGCCAAAAAAAAACATCATCACAACCATTTATTCTCAGACCACTGCCGACTGCCCGCAGTCGACAGCGGTCTCACGGACTATGCCCAGTGGGTGCACTTAGCGTGCCCCCACTGGTTTGATTTCCCACTCCGAGTGGAAGTACTACACTTAGCCATATTCTCAAAAGACCCCCGCCGAATCAAAAATTCGACGGTGGTCTCGGGGACTACACCCAGTGGGTGCACTCAGCGTGCCCCCACTGGACCAGGTTTCCACTCGATACGATCCGTTCGACTTAAGTGGACGAGCCACAAAACTAAACATAAGGACCCACTGGGTGAACAGATGCGAGATGCTCATCCGTGGACATCTTACGAATAATAAAGCAGCAGTTTTCAGGCAACATATCCTAACAGAGCGAGAGTCAAGTTGGAAGGCCAATCGGAGATCAACTTACTACACCACTTACTCGGACGTTGGCTTGGAGCGCAGAGCTAGCGTCGTAAGCAGCCTTGCTGGTGTCAAACACCACCTTCAATCGGTCCATCATCAGACCCGCCTGGATCATGGCTTCCTCGGCAGCTCCTACTTGGTCCTCCGGGACATGGTGCATAGCAAATGGGGGCGATGACATTGCTGGTGAGGGAGCAGCATGAGGCCGTGCAGTCGAACTAGAAATCTGGGCAGTCGACGTTGAAGGTTGGACTGTCGACAGAGGATCAGCAAAAGAGACTGTAGCCTGTACTGGATCATCAAGTTGTTGAACTACAGGCTCAGATTCCGGGCGAGACGCTCTACTGGCAGGTGCCTTCCTGCTCAGAGTTCTGCCTCCTCTCCTTGCGCTCCTCTGGAGTTCCTCCTCGTCATAATCATCTGGAAGCTGGATAACATTTGTTGGTGCTGCAGACACTCGACAGTAAGTTTTTCAGTCGCCCGCCAAAACAATTGACAGAGTGAAAAGTATGACTGTGGTATCTTTCCTGCCCGAGAGGTGGCCACGTCCGCGGTCTCCGCATCATCCCGCTCCTTGTCGATATCCATGGAAGTAGCAGCCCTGAAAACTCAAATTTTCACTCGGCCAAGCAGGTGAAGAAGTCCGCAGTGGCAACAAAAGACAAAGAAAAGAAATACTTACATTGAAGTAACAGGCACGGTCACCTTGATCCTAGGCAGTGCCTTCCGAGGCTTGAGTGGAGCAACTTTGGCCTGCTTCGCGGCCTTCTCTGTCGGCTCAGTAGTTGACGTTCGAGTGCGCTTCGGAATCTTTGCACTCGACACGGCTGCCTTGCTATGTCCTCTCGCAGGGTCTTGTGATTGCTTGGAGCAACGTTCAAAACGGGGCAGTGAATCGACTTCCTCACTGTTGTCATAGTCCTCGCTGTCATCTTCACTGTCATCTGCATATTCAAAATCAGCGCTTCCACCATCACTCTCCACTCCTTCTTGATGCTGATCCCCATTCGGCATTGTGTACATTTTGGTGAAGACCTACAAAAAACAAGTTATGAGCATCAGTCAGGTTCCAAGATCAGTGCATATAGAACAAGATGTAAACACTCGATGGACACGCCTAACCACTCCTGGAGGGTTCTGGGCGTCGAATGGCTGGATCCTCTTGGCTCCTTGATGGTTGTCCTTGTTGCCCGTGATGCTCTGAAGCCACTGAGCCACCATTTCCTCGCCGACCTCCTCCGGGTGAGTCCGAGCGGTGTCTGCTGGGCCCGAATACATCCACATGGGGTGGTCACGGGCTTGCAGGGGCTGGATGCGCCGACTGAGGAACACTTCAAGTAGGTCCATGCCAGTCACTCTGCCCCGGACCAAAGCAACAACCGCGTCGACCAAAATCGCTACTTCGCCCTTCTCCTCCGCAGAAACCACCAACGAAGGAAGATTTTGGGGCCTCTCCAGGGTGAAAGGAGGAAGACCAGTCGGCTGGCCAGGAGTCGGGATATCCTTACAATAGAACCAAGTCAATTGCCACCCCCTGACTAATTCCAAAAAGGTCATAGGAGGAAAGGAGCTCCTACCTCTCATCTGGATCCCTAACCCCCCACACATCTAAATAAAATGCGTCCTCTCATCAGTCGGACGAGCTTTTTTCACCAACTGAGATTGGCAAGTGAAAATGTGTTTGAACAAATCCCAATGCGGATGACACCCTAGGAGGTTTTCGCACATGGAAACGAAGGCGGCAAGATAAGCTATAGTGTTGGGGGGGAAATGATGAATCTGGGCACCGAAGAAATTCAAAAAAGCTCGAAAGAACGGATGGGGAGGTAGAGAAAAACCTCGATCGACATGTGTCGTAAGGAGAACACACTCACCCTCCTGTGGCTGAGGCTCGTGCTCCCCCTCGGCAATCTCCAAGTTCCCTCCATAATCAGGCCGTCGGTGGCGAGATTCAGCAAGTCTTCTTCTGTAATAGTGGAGGGAATCCAATCTCCCTGGATCCAACCGGGCGGACGATTGGGTCACGACGACGACCCCCTCGCCGTCTTCTTGCCCTTCGCCGTGGCCTTTTTTGCGCACTCCAGGGCCGCGGTCTTCTCTTTCACCATGGCGGCGGAGCTCGAGAGAGATGGGTGAAGGGGAGAATTGCTAGAGGGGATGAGGCAAAATGGGGTGCACAGTGCAATGCCTCGGCAGCCCCGCTATTTATGACTCCACTTCCGAGTGGCTGACCGGTGGACCCATGCGATCCTGGCGCATCCCATAACAGGCATAGGCCCGAGACGTGGCGAAAAAGGGGCACAAAGATCAAGGAGTCCTTATCTGCCCATCTCGCATACAGTGCCGCATCCCGTCCCATGCGCTTCCCAAAATTTCGAATCCTGCAAGATCCGGAAACCACAAAGCAGTCGATAACCTCAGAGACATGCATTCCGATCTACTCAAAGATATTCAGCATAATTCACTCGGAAACTTCACGGGTAAGAATCGATCAAGGCGGCTGATGAAGAGTTAAAGTACCAGCATGTTCCCAGACTCCTGAAGAAATGTCTCCAGAGCATTGAATCAGGCCGGAATCGACTTCAACCTTCTTCACTTGGTCCTCAATCCATTCGGGGGCCAATGACGATGACATGTACCTAGGGTAGGGTCTTAGGCCTAACCTGGATACCCTGCCCAAGGACACTGTCCTAGAGTCAAAGACATACGAAGTATAACAGAAGATACCGACTGAAACACCCCTGAAGCACAATACACTCGACAGAAGATTCCACTCGGATACCCCAATTCCACTCGACCGTGATAGCTTCACTCGACCATAAAAAAGACTCACTCGGAGTACAGAAGACCTAAAGTCACCTAGGATGGCAACGGTCAGGCATTCACTCTGTCACCATAAAGGTCATTAATAGGAGGCGTTACCAGTAACGTAATAGTCATAACTCGCATTGAACCCTATGTAACCGAGGGCTGCGAGGGGCCTGGTGCACTCTATATAAGCCACCCCCTCCTCCGGCACAAGGGTTTGCACCTCTTGTAACATTCACACATATCCAGTCGACAAAGCCTCCGCGGCACCGAGATGTAGGGCTATTACCTCCTCCGGGAGGGGCCTGAACTCGTAAAACTGTGCGTACAATCTCGTCGTAGCTAGGACACAGCCTCCTCCTACGTACCCCCAACTCTTACTGTCAGACTCATTCCCACGATAGTTGGCGCCAACCGTGGGGCAGGCGTCTAAGTGACTTCCGGCGAGGTTGCAATCTTCATCATCATCATGTTTTCCGGCATTGGTTTGGCCTTGGGTCACGAGATCCATCTCGGTGCGCTCGTCTTCATCGCCGACGACTCCACCTGGGTTTAGGAGGCCCCCTCGATGTCGAGGCTCTCCCCACCCGTGGGGCGGCACACTTCCGCCCGAGTGCCTACGGCGTCCTTCTGCGGCAGCCGTCGACCCAGTATCGGTCGGCTCCCGTGGTGTCTTCGCTCCCCGCTGTCCGTCGCCGCAAGCGATCTGGTCATTCGCGGCTCCAGCGATGGGTGAAACATGCGGCGGCTCGTCAGTCGACCACCCCACAAATCGCGGCGATTGAGCCCGATGAATCCCTCTATGGACTATTTGATCTATCGACTGGCCACTCGGATACTCTCTGTGAGTGCGAAAGTAACAACCTTGCTGTGGAGGTCCTCATGGCGGGTCCTCAGCGCAGCCCGCCAGGGTTCCCCCGTGGCGATGGCGGCAGGGGCAATCCAGCGCGCGGCCACGACAAATATTACCCCCAAGCCCTCACTGCCGAGCAAAGGGAGGAGCTGCGGCGCAGGAACGAGGAGGCTCTCCAGACCCCCATCATTGGGAAGACACCCGAAGCTCATGCTCTGGAGGTGGCACATGTGGCCAACTTGGCCGAGTGCATGCGTCTGGAGAATCTTCAACAAGCACTCAACGAACACGCCCGCAAGGAAATCCCAAGTTCCAATCGACGTCAACGTCAGCTGTTTCTGAGTAAACCTCAGGTATACCGTACTCCAGTTCAAAATGTAGCAGCAGCAGCACGCATAGCAGAGTCAATCCAGCCGTCCCGTTTAGAAGCTGGTAGAGGTGTGGAGCAGATTCAAGCATTGCTCAAAGTGGCTGGTGAGCAGAATTCAGCTGTCTCTCAGTCACGCAACAGAATACGCAGCAGGTCAGTCAGGGTGGACTCAGTTCAGTCGGCACATAGCCCGAGATTGCCTTCGCGGCGTGAAGATCGTGGTTACCGCCAAGATCTGTACCTTGGTCGAGACCACGGACAGTTTGATCCTCGATACCCTCGTGATGACCACCATCTAGTGCCTACGCCCCCTTCGAGGGGTGGGTCATACGCGCCCCGGCAGTATGACCGCAGGCACCCGTATGGTGACGAGCGGAGAGCCCCAGTCGACCCAAGAGAACCTGGATTCGATGCGAGATCACTCCTTGTGCAGGGTTTGGTTGACAGAGGCAGAGCTAACAGAGAAGGGTTGGACAGAGATCGTCCGACTGGAAGCAGAACATTTGTTTCCGGGCCTGAGTGTTTCAGCAGAACCATCCGAGCAGCTGAGATCCCACCCAACTTCAGGTTGGCTATGGGCGTGAGCAAGTTCACTGGTGAGTCAAAGCCAGACACGTGGCTTGAAGATTACCGAGTGGCAGTGTAGATCGGTCAAGGCAATGATGATGTAGCCATGAAGCACCTCCCTTTGATGCTTGAAGGTTCTACCAAAGCTTGGTTGAATCAGTTGGCCCCTGGGAGTATTTTCTGTTTGGAAGATTTAGCCCGAGTGTTTATCAAGACATTCGAGAGCACATGCAAGCGACCTGCTGGGCTGACTGAATTGAAGCATTGTGTTCATAAGCCGAATGAAACGTTGAGAGATTTCATCCAGAGATGGACTATCCTTCACCACGTGGTGGAAAATGTGTCAGAGCACCAGGCAGTTTGCGCCTTCAAGGAGGGCGTCCTATACAGAGAGCTCATCCTGAAGTTCGGTCGTGCCGGAGACATGTCTCTGAGCCGAATGATGGAAATAGCCACTCGGTACGCAAATGGTGAAGAGGAAGACCGACTCCATAGTGGCAAGGGGAAACCAGTCGACCAGAACACTGGAGGTGGAAATTCCAGTCGGAAGCAAAAGCGTAAAGCTGTGGCTGCAGGTCCTGCTAAAGCCGCAGTTTTGAATGTGCAAGCAAAGTCTAAAGGAAAGCCTAAGGGGCCATGGGTGCCTAAAAATGTGAAAGACCAGTCTGGCAAGGACGTCCTGGATTTGCCGTGTCATATACACACGAAGAAAGATGAAGAGGGAAACCTGATTCTGCCCAAGCAAACCACTCGACAGTGCAGACTCCTGATTCAGCAGTTTCGAGAGGGTTAGCCCAGCGAGAAGGACTCTGATAAGGATGAAGAAGAGGATAAGGATGATGGTTACCCAAAGGTTAATGCTACCTTGGTGATTTTCGCTGATGTTGAAAGCAAGAGTCGACTGAAAGTCATTAACAGAGAAGTGAATATGGTTGCTCCAGAAACTTCACGGGTAAGAATCGATCAAGGCGGCTGATGAAGAGTTAAAGTACCAGCATGTTCCCATACTCCTGAAGAAATGTTTCCAGAGCATTGAATCAGGCCGGAATCGACTTCAACCCTTCTTCACTCGGTCCTCAATCCATTCGGGGGCTAATGACGATGACATGCACCTAGGGTAGGGTCTTAGGTCTGACCTGGATACCCTGCCCAAGGACATTGTCCTAGAGTCAAAGACATATGAAGTATAACAGAAGATACCGACTGAAACACCCCTAAAGTGCAATACACACGATAGAAGATTCCACTTGGATACCCCAATTCCACTCGACCGTGATAGCTTCACTCGACCATACAAAAGACTCACTCGAAGTACAGAAGACCTAAAGTCACCTAGGATGGCAACGGTCAGGCATTCACTCCGTCACCATAAAGGTCATTAATAGCAGGCGTTACCAGCAACGTAATAGTCATAACTCGCATTGAACCCTATGTAACCGAGGGCTGCGAGGGTCCTGGCGCACTCTATATAAGCCACCCCCTCCTCCGGCACAAGGGTTCGCACCTCTTGTAACATTCACACATATCCAGTCGACAAAGCCTCCGCGGCACCGAGACGTAGGGCTATTACCTCCTCCGAGAGGGGCCTGAACTCGTAAAACTGTGCGTACAATCTCGCCGTAGCTAGGACACTGCCTCCTCCTACGTACCCCCAACTCTTACTCTCAGACTCATTCCCACGACAGTTAGTGCGATAAGGCCAGATGCCTATACAGATTACATATCCTAACCCATTAGTGCGTTGGGAGCTCATGAAAACGAGCAGAGATCCACGATCATGTGACCCTATCGCCCCATCTCATGGACTTACGGTAGGGGCTAGGAATGCCCGGCCGGGCCACGTATTCTTCTCTCAGATACCCTCATGGTCAACCCAATAACACATCACTCATGGGTACCCCTCAGGGTCGACCTGACTTTAACCAGTAATAGCAGTAAAGTCAAAGTAACCGTGTGTCCATAACATCAAGAAGGAATCCAAGGAATCACCCTCGTTGGATTTCCACTAGATGTAACCGTCAAGGTGAATCCGGAGGAAACACCCTCGATGGCATTCACACTTGTAGAGTTACACAACAGAACCTTCATCAGAGGTGGTGAAAGAGGAATCACCCTTGTAACCCACAACCGACTAGTTTTACAATAGAGACAACATCAGAAGTGAGATAAGAGGTTTCACCCTCGGCACTCGATGGTAGCTCTACGGAGTCGAGCAACTTAGGGGGTGTGGTGATGTGCTGGTTCATCCCATCGATCATATCGATCGGGGCACTGGAAACTAAGCGAGGCAACTAAGACAAAGAACAGGGGCCACAGATGGTTTACCAATGAATCCTATGCTAGGCATTTTGGATATCAGGCAGGTATCAATAACAGTTACAAAAACTGGCTATGCATTAGAATAGGATAAACAAAGCAATAGCTATTTCTAATGCAAGCAGGAGGGAGAAAGAAGAGGTGATTTAGGCATGCTCAAGGGGGGGTAGCTTGCCTGGAAGCTCTGCGGCAAAGGAGGGGTCGTCGGGGATGTAGTCGGTCTCCGTAGCTGCGTCGGTCTCGGGGTCTAGCGGATAAGAAGAGGGGGAAGAAACAATAAATAAATGCAAACAGATGCAACACAATGCATGGCATGGCTAAATGAAGTGCTGGTGGTGACCTAATGCAAGGCTACATGTTGCAGACGAAGCGGGAAAATATCTGGGATATTTTCCTCGCATTTGGGCAGATTTCGGTATACTGAACCAGAGGGGAAGGTTCCATGTTTAGATAGTTAGGAGTGATGGTCAAGCATTTTGACCACTTATTCGGATTCGTCTTGTTTTTCTGATCAACTTTCATGTTGAAAACTTTTCGATGCGAGCTACGGTTGAATTTCTACGAATTCTCCAAGATTTAAACTATTTTCGGAAAATCCTCAAATTATTTTAATTAATTAAACCACATTATCTGGAATAGTGCACTGTGATGTCAGTATGACATCAGCATGACATCATCAGTCAACCCCAGCTGTACCAGGTCAAACCTGACAGCTAGGTCCCACTGGTCAGTGTCACAGAACTAATTAGGGATTAAATTAAACTAAACCAGCTTAATTAGGGAGTGGACCCCACATGTCAGTGACTAACTAATTATCAGATTAATTTTAAAACCTAATTAGATTAACTAAGCGGGTGGGGCCTACATGTCAGTGGCAGTGGCTGCCCAGTCAGCCGAGTTGACCAAGTCAACTCCGTCAACTGGGGCCCTTGGGCCCACTGGCAGCGACCCAGAGGGTGCCAGCGGGGCTGCCACATCGGTGGTAGCCAGCGACGAGTCGGCAGCGACGAAAAACACGGTGGCGCATCTCGGGCCTCGCAAAAAAATGGCCTCAAGCGGCCATTCGGCCCGCGGCTAGGTGTGTTGGAACGAGCACTCGCTCGTGCATCCAACGGTGTGGTGGCATCATCGGAGTCGGCTGGAAACAGCGATGGCGAGTGGTGGAGGCAGTGCCGGAGTTCAGGCGTTAGCGGCTACAGCGATATAGGGCATGGCAGGCATCGCTAGCTAGCTCGTTGAGCTCCTACGCGCGTGCTGAGCACGATAATGAGCTCGGGCGAGCTCAACAGCGAGTGATGCCACAGTGGCGAGTGAGGCCATGGCGAGATCAGCCGCTACCGGCGCGGAGAAGCACAGAGATGGGAGGGAAGAGGAGGAGTAGCTCACCGCGTGGCTCACGGTGGCCGGTGAGGGGCTTAGTAGCAGCAGAGGGCGCCAAAATCGAGGAGCTCACCGGAGACCCGAGAAGAAGACGGCAGCATGGATCCATGCATTAGGGTCCCGGGCTCGAATGGAGGGCACCGAATAGTGTGGTCGAGCACGGCAGAGGCAATGGACAAGGTGGAGCGGCCCAGGGACGGCAGCGACCACGAGAACGACGACAGGCGGCGACGGCGACGTACTGGAGATGAAGGGGAGAGGCGACCGCGAGAGAGGGAGAGAGGGAGTGATGGGCGTCTAGGGGGAGGGATGGCTCGGCCTTATCCTCTCGCTCGGGCTGTGGTGTCATGGTGTTGCCATTTAGCTGATGCGCATGCGCCCAGCCACGGCGCGGCTGACACGGCGAGGGAGAGAGTGGGAGAGGAGGGAGACAGGCCGGGCTGGGCTGGCCCAAGTGCACTGTGCACTTAGGCCCAGCCAGTTTAGGCATTTTCTTTTCTTTTTCTCTTCTTCCTTTTTACAGAAAGTTTAGAACAATAAAAGAGCTGCCCAATGCATTTTGTAAAATGTGAAATTGGTCCACAATAATACATTGCATTATTCTGCTCTGCCACAAAAAGTTTGGGCAATTTTGGAATCCATTTGTATTTTTCAAAAATGGTAATGGCATTAAAGTTGCTGTTTTTGCACTGTTTTAATGCTCTAGCCCATTTTAGGAAAGTAGGTGATGATGTTTTCCTGAACATTTATTTGTTTTGGAATTTTTTTCTACAACATGAACTATTTTCAGCAATTTTTGAGCAACTTCAAATATCAGTTTGAATTTGAATTGAATTCAGTGGAAGAATTTGAAATGAGATATTATTCCAACATGATCAAGCATTGCAAATCAGAGAGAATTTGCTTAATCATCATGGATCACTGTTGCTCATTACATAGGGGTGTTACAATTCTCATCCTCCAAAAGAAATTCTCGTCTCGAGAATTTAGGATGTAGAAGGAAAAAGATCGGGGTATTCTTCGCGAAGACGATCCTCGCGTTCCCAAGTGGCTTCATCTTCAGTATGGTTCGACCACTGCACTTTGAGGAACTTGGTTGTCTTTTGGCGGGTCTGACATTCAGCTTTATCGAGAATGTGGATCGGATGCTCTTTATAAGACAGATCATCTTGCAAATCAAGCAATTCATGATCCACTGCTTGGTGCGGAGATTCCTTGAAGCAACGGCGAAATTGCGACACATGAAAGACGTCGTGGATAAGAGAAAATTGGGGTGGCAACTCCAATTTATAAGCCACATGTCCACGTCTAGCAAGAATGCGGAAGGGGCCAATGTAGCGAGGAGCTAGCTTGCCCTTGATTCCAAAGCGGTGAGTGCCCTTCATAGGAGTGACACGCAGATAGGCTTGCTCCCCAGGTTGATAGATTGATCCCCAGTGCTTACGGTCATAATTGCTCTTCCGGCGAGATTGGGCAGCTTTGGGATTTTCCTGCACAGTACGGACTTGCTCTTCAGCCTGTTGGATAATATCCAGAGCAATGAGTGGCCGTTCCCCAGTTTCTGACCAATTCAGAGGGGTTTGACACTTACATCCGTAAAGTACTTCGAAGGGGGCCATTTTCAAGCTAGCCTGGTACCTGTTGTTGTAAGAGAATTCGGCATACGGGAGAGATTCTTCCCACTTCTTGCCAAATGAAATAACACAAGCACGTAGCATATCTTCAAGCACTTGATTCACTTGTTCAACTTGGCCTTGGGACTGGGGGTTTTAAGTAGAGCTCCAGGTTATATGAGTTCCCATTGCTTCTTGGAAACTTGCCCAGAACTTAGAAGTGAAAAGACTGCCACAATCTAAACTGATCTCCTTCGAAATACCGTGGAGTGATATAATTCTGGAGATATACAAATCTGCTAACTGACTAGCAGTGATCGTCTCCTTGACTGGCAGAAAGTGTGCAACTTTGGAGAGTTTGTCGATGACGACAAGAATAGCATCATGACCCTTTTGCGACCTGGGAAGACCAGTCATAAGGTCCATTTGCACTTTATCCCATTTCCACTCAGGGATTGGAAGTGGTTGCAGAATTCCAGCAGGCTTCTAATGTTCTGCCTTAACGCGATGACAGATGTCACACTCGGCAACATAGCGAGCAATATCTTGCTTCATCTTAGACCTCCAGTACCTTTGATGGAGATCACGATACATCTTGGTCCTACCCGGATGAATAGACCATGGTGTATCATGGGCCTCCTTCATAACTTTGTCAGACATAAACTCGAATCGAGGTACCATAATGCGGCCTCTAAAATACAAAGTTCCGTCTTCAGTAAGCGAGAAATCCCTGTATTTTTCAAGGTGAAGATCTCTCTTCATCAGATTAACTTCAGCATCTTTAGCTTGCACACGCTTAATAGCCTTCTTAAGATCTGGCTGTATAACCAGGGTATTAAGGGAACCCTGTGGAATAATGTGGAGGTTCAGCTTACGCAGTTCTTCATACAGATGCGGTTGAGCTCGCTGAACCATGAGGTTGTTGCAATAGGACTTGCGGCTCAAGGCATCGGCCATTACATTAGCTTTGATAGGGGTATAAGAAATACCACAATCATAGTCTGTAATGGTTACCAACCATCGCTGTTGGCGGAGATTGAGATTTGGCTGAGTAAATAAATACTTCAAACTTTGATGGTCAGTATATATATCTCACACCGATTACCAAGGAGGAAATGACGCCACAACTTCAATGCATAGATCACTGTAGCAAGTTCAAGATCGTGCACTGGATAATTCTCTTCGTGAGGATGCAACTGTCGTGAGGCATAAGCATGGCTATGGCGGGGAGTTCGGCCATGGCGAGATCAGCCGCTATGGGCGTTGAGAAGGGTAGAGAAGGGAGGGAAGAGGAGGAGTAGCTCACCGCATGGCTCACGGTGGCCGGTGAGGGGCTTAGTAGCAGCAGAGGGCGCCGAAATCGAAGGATCTCCGCGGAGACCCGAGGAAGAAGATGGCGGCGTGGATCTGTGCAGCAGGGCTCCCCGGCTCGAATGGATGGCACCAGACGATGTGGTCGAGCACGGCGGAGGCGATGGACAATGTGGCATGGCACAGGGACGACGGCGATGGTGAGAACGATGACAGGCGGCGATGGCGACGTACTGGAGAGGAAGGGGAGAGGCGACGGAGCACGAGAGAGGGAGAGAGGGAGTGACGAGGCATCCAGGGGGAGGGATGGCTCGGCCTTATCCTCTCGCCCGGGCTATGGCGTCGCACTGTTGCGGTTTAGCCAGTGCGCGCGCGCCTAGCCACGGAACGGCTGACACAGCGAGGGAGAGATAGGGAGAGGAGGGAGACAGGCCAAGTGCACTGTGCACTTAGGCCCAGCCAGTTTAGGCCTTTTCTTTTCTTTTTCTGTTTTTCCTTTTTATAGAAAGTTTAGCAAAATAAAAGAGCTGCCCAATGCATTTTATAAAATGTGAAATTGGTCCACAATAATACATTGCATTATTTTGCTCTGCCACAAAAAGTTTGGGCAATTTTGGAATCCCTTTGTATTTTTCAAAAATGGAAATGGCATTAAAGTTGCTGTTTTTGCACTGTTTTAATGCTCTAGCCCATTTTAGGAAAGCAGGTGATGTTGTTTTCCTAAACATTAATTTGTTTTGGAATTTTTGCTACAACATGAACTATTTTCCAGCAATTTTTGAGCAACTTCAAATTTCACTTTGAATTTGAATTGAATTCAGTGGAGGAATTTGAAATGAGATATTATTCCAACATGATCAAGCATTGCAAATAACAGAGAATTAGCTTAATCATCATGGATCACTGTTGCTCATTACATAGGGGTGATACAATTATCCTCCTCTAAAGAAATTCTCGTCCCGAGAATTTAGGAGGTAGAAGGGAAAAGATCAGGGTATTCTTCGCGAAGACGATCCTCGCATTCCCAAGTGGCTTCATCTTTAGTATGGTTCGACCACTGCACTTTAAGGAACTTGGTTGTCCTTTGGCGGGTCTGACATTTAACTTGATCAAGAATGCAAATCGGATGCTCTTTATAAGGCAGATCACCTTGCAAATCAAGCAATTCATGATCCACTGCTCAATGCAGAGATTCCTTGAAGCAATGGCAAAGTTGCGACACATGAAAGACATCGTGGATATGAGAGAATTGCAGCGGTAACTCCAATTTCTAATCCACATGTCCATGTCCAGCGAGAATGTGGAAGGGGCCGATGTAGCAAGGAGCTAGCTTGCCTTAGATTCCAAACCGGTGAGTGCCCTTCATAGGAGTGACACGCAGATAGGCTTGCTCACCAGGTTGATAGATCGATCCCCAGTGTTTACGATCATAATTGCACTTCTGGTGAGACTGAGCAGCTTTGAGATTTTTCCGCACAATACGGACTTGCTGTTCAGCATGTTGGATAATATACGGACCAATGAGCGGCCATTCCCTAGTTTCTGACCAATTCAGATGGTGATACAAATGTAGTATGGATAATAGATATAGGTTTTTGTAAGCTGAAATAATAAAAACAGCAAGGTAAGTAGTAATAAAAGTGAGCACAAATGGTATTGCAATGCTTGAAAGTAAGGCCTAGGGTTCATACTTTCACTAGTGCAATCTCTCAACAATGTTAACATAATTGGATCATATAATCATCCCTCAACGTGCGATAAAGAATCACTCCCAAGTTCCTATTAACAAAGAACATAAGATAGAAATTGTTTGTTGGGTACGAAACCACCACAAAGTTATCCTTTCCGATCGATCTATTGAGCTATTCCTATAAATGTCACAAACAGCCCAAGAGTTCCTACTGAAATAACACCATATGACACACATCAACCAACTCTAATGTCACCTAGATACTCCAATGTCACCACAAGTATCCATGAGTTGATTATACGATATGCATCAAAAAACTTCATAATCATAATATTCAATCCACACAAAGAACTCCAAGGAGCCCCCAAAGTTTCTATCGAAGAAAAGAAAATGAAAACGTGCATCAACCCCTATGCATAGATTACCACAATGTCACCACAGGAATCCATGAGTTGAGTGCCAAAACATATATCTAGTGAATCAATATAATACCCCATTGTCACCACAGGTATTCATATGCAAGACATACATCAAGTGTTCTCAAATCTAAAATATTCAATCCAACAATAACGAAACCTCAAAGGGAAAAGATTCGATTCATCACAACAAGGATAGAGAGGGAAGTAACACCATATGATCCAACTATATTAACAAAGCTCGCGATACATCAAAATCGTGCCAAATCAAGAACACGAGAGAGAGAGAGAGAGAGATAAAACACATAGCTACTGGTACAAACCCTCAGCCCCGAGGGTGAACTACTCCCTCCTCCTCATGGAGACCATCGGGATGATGAAGATGGCCTCCGGTGATGCTTTCCCCCCTCCGGCAGGGTGCCAAAAAAGGGCTGTAGATGAGATCGTGGAGGTACAGAGGCTTGCGGCAGCGTAAAAACTCATCTAGGTTAACTTTCGAGGGTTTCTGAATATATATGATTTTTTGCGTTGGAATGAAGTGAAATGGAGCCACTTGGGCCCCACGAGGTACCAGGGCACACCTAGGGGGTGGCACGCCTTGGTGCCTAGTGGGCACTGGGTGGCCCCCCTCCAGTGGGTCTTGGTTCCAGTATTTTTTATTTGTCCCATAAAAAATCTCCAAAAAGTTTCATCCAATTCCAGGAACTTTTATTTCTACACAAAAAACAACACCATGGCAATTCTGCTGAAAACAGCGTCAGCCCGGGTTAGGTCCAATCAAATCATACCAAAACCATATAGAATTGTTACAAACATGGCATGAATACTTCATAAATTATAGATACGTTGGAGACGTATCAACGTCCCCAAGCTTAATTCCTGCTCGTCCTCGAGTAGGTAAATGATAAAAGAAATAATTTATGAAGTGTGAATGCTAGCATAGTGCATAAGTTTGATCAATGATAATTTCAATCACTTTTCCTAGCATCAATATATATCATAATTAGTAGCTCATAAAACTTCTCATGATCAAGTAGCTAGCTATTCACATGTTTAAAGTATAGGCCATAAACTTTCTTGAAAACTAACAAACTATGTTCTCCGTCAACAATGCAATTGCAATTCATCATATTTTCAGGAAGGGTCTCATGTAGGTGCTTATTAGCAAGTCCACATACGCAACCATCATTTAGTCTTCTATGATTGCTAACACTCACAACATATATATGGAGCAAAAAGTTTTAGCCAGACACAGAGAAAGATAGGGGCTTAATGTTTTGCCTCCCAACTTATTCTCCTCAAGGGTGATGTCAACAATAATAACTCATGATCACTCATATCCAACTAGATATATATGCCTAGATCTTTCCCCACCACATGATGCTTGCAAAAGAGAAAAATAAAAAGGAATAGAGGAGAACACTATTGACTCTTGCATAAAAAAATACATAAAAGTAAATACATAAAAGTAAAACATAGGGCCTTCGCAGAGGGAAGCAGAGGTTGTCATGCGCTTTTTATTTTTGGATGCACAAGCCCTTAATGCAAAGGAATGTCATGTTATATTGCCCCTTGTGATAGCAACCTTTATTATGCAGTCTATTGCTTTTATTTCTTTACCATCACAAGTTCGTACAACACTTATTTTCCCTTACAATAAAAGATCATACATATTTTAGGTGCAATTTTTATTGCTTTTGGCACTGATGACAACTTACTTGAAGAATCTTATTCAATCCATAGGTAGGTATGGTGGACACTCATGGCAAGAAACTGGGTTTAAGGGTTTTTGATGCACAAGTAGTATCTCTACTTGGTGCGAATTTTTGGCTAGCAAAGATATTGAGCAAGCACCACATGTTAGAGGATATATGACAATATAACTCTATGTAAATATAAGCAAACATAATTCATTACGTTGTCTTCCTTGTCCAACATCAACAATTTGACATAAAATACTTAATGGGGGCTCACAATCATAAAAGATATCAAAGACAGTGTATTTGCATGTGAATCTTCTCTTCCCTTATTAATTCTTTCATGAATTGCATCATTGACCAATGCTATGCTTGTTAACTTTCAATAAATTTTACCACTTATACTTCTTGTATGTGAAGTCACTACTCCCATGGGACAAGCATATGAAGCATATATAATTTCAATTTTATGATATTCAATTCATTCAACAATTTACTCATAGGATATAAGTGAAGCACAAGAGTAAATGACAAACTACTCAAAAAAGATATAAGTGAAGAACAATGAGTAGTCAAACAATTAAGTAGCTATGTGAAGACTCTCTCTCAATAAATATTTCAGATCTTGATAATTTTTTTCAAACAGCAAAGAAAACAAAATAAAATGACATTCCAAGGATAGCACATATCATGTGAAGAAGCAAAAACTTAGGCTCAACCAAGACTAACCGATAATTGTTGACGACCGTGGCATCCCCAAGCTTAGATGCTTGAGACTTCTTGAAATATTATATTGGGATGCCTTGGGAGTCCCCAAGCTTGTGCTTATGTGTCTCCTTAATTCCTCTCATATCATGGTTTCCCTAAATCTTAAGTACTTCATCCACACAAAACACAACAAGAACTCGTGACATAAGTTAGTATAAATCAACTCAAAACCTTAACATTCTCTACTGTAGAAAATCACAAAAATTATAATTAAACATTGCATACTAAATGCCTCTGCATATTTAATACTCCTATCCTCAAATAGAATCATTTAACAAGCAAACATATGCAAACAATGCAACCATAACTGCAATCTGCCAAAACAGAACAGTCTGTAAAGGGGGATTTAAAATTCATACTTCCCTAACTCCAAAAATTATGAAAACTTACCACGTGATAGAGAACTCGTGTATTCTTACTGTGTAAAACTTTCAGATTTTTATCATGTTCTGACTATTCAGGAATATTCTGGACATAACGGAAAACTTTCTGTTTTTAAACAGCAACACATGAACTTGCAAACTGAGCATGGTAAAGGCTATAATTGGCATTTTATTGAATTAAAAAATACAAAACATGATTATTGATAACATCAAGCAAATATCAACAGAAAAAAATGATGCTCCAAGAAAAACTCATATTATGTGACGAATAAAAATATAGCTCCAAGTGAGGTTACCCATAGTGTTGAAGAAGAAAGAGGGGATGCCTTTCGGGGCATCCCCAAGCTTTGTTTGCTTGGGTATTCCTTGAATATTACCTTGGGGTGCCTCAGGCATCCCCAAGCTTAGGGTCTTGCCACTCCTTATTCTCCTCATATCGATATCTCACCCAAAACATGAAAACTTGGATCACACAAAACTTAACGGAACTTCATGAGATAGGTTAGTATGATAAAAATAAATCATCCACTTAGGTACTGTAAAGACAAGATTCATAATTGTTCTCACATAATTACTACTGTATTCTATCATTTCCACAATTTATATTACTCAATATAAGCTATGGAAACACTAAAATAAGCAAACTATGCATCAAAAACAGAATCTGTCAAAAACAGAACAGCATGTAGTAAGCGATTTAAAAACCATACTTATGTACATACAAAAATTCTGAAAAATTAGGAAAACCTAAAAAAAATTTAACCCAATACTATGTAAAAATCTCAGAATTTTCTCATGCTCCAGTACAGAATAGAAATTCTAGCACTGGACGCAAAAGTTTATGTTTTTGCACAGAATCAAATCAACAAGTATCCATACTATCCCAAAGGCTTTACTTGGCACATTATTGAAAGAAAACATATAAAACATGATTACTACAGTAGATTAATCATGTGAACACACAAAAATAGTAGGTATAAGTATTGGGTTGTCTCCCAACAATCACTTTTCTTTAATGCATTTTTAGCTAGGCATGATGATTTCAATGATGCTCACATAAAAGTAAAGAATTGAAACACAATGGGAGCATCATGAAGCATATGACTAGCACATTTAAGCCTAACCCACTTCCTATGCATAGGGATTTTGTGAGCAAAGAATTTATGGGAGCAAGAATCAACTAGCATAGGAAGGCAAAACAAGCATAACTTCAAAACTTTCAACACATAGAGAGGATACTTTATATTATTGCAACATATGATCCTCTCTCATAATAATTTTCAGTAGCATCATGAATGAATTCAACAATATAGCTATCACATAAAGCATTCTTTTCATGATCCATAAGCATAGAAATGTTACTACTCTCCACACAAGCAATTTTCTTCTCATTCATAATAGTGGGAGTATAGTATGAAACTCGAATACTATAAATTGTCTCCACATTAAAAGAGTGATGTTCAGTAAAAGGGTAATCATAATTATGACAAGTTTTATAAATATAATCATCACTACTTTTTATAATATAAGTATCATCACAATAATCATCATAAGTGGGAGGCATGCAATCATCATAACAAATTTGATCATTCAAAGTAGGTGGACTAAAAAGATCATCTTCATTAAGCATAGCATCCCCAAGCTTAGGACAAACATTAATTGCAGCAAATAAATTCTCAAACATGTCATTCTCATCAAACATAGCATCCCCAAGCTTGTTGTTTTGCATATCATTAGCATTATAACTATTATCATCAGTAGTATGAATAGCACCAATAGTATAACAATTATTATCATATTCTTCCAAGTTGGTGCCATAAAGATTTTCAAGATTATAAAAAGTATCATTATTTTCCCAATGATAATCATCATAATTAGTAATAGGCATAATAAAATCATCCTCAATAGTTCCTTCGGACATTGTACCATAAGACAAAGAAGCAATATCATCATCAAGTATATCATCTTCCACAATTATTTTTGATTCACTCTCATGAGGCACAACAATAATAGGAGCAACATTATTTCGGAGGGATACCTTTTTACCTCTACTCTTTCTTCTTTTCTTCTTCTTCACCACATCATGTGTGGGTTTAATCAATTTCTCCAAGCTTCTTATTGATGAGATTGGTTGAATAGGAAGCTCCTCCTCATCACCTATTTCATCATGAGAGACAATAGGAGGGAAAGTGGAAATCTTTACCCTTTCATTAGTGTTCCTTTTATATTCTATTGGTTTTTCCGTCCTTCTATAGTTGGCAATATAAGCATTCTCATTGCAATTAACCATACAAAACATATAGATTTCCTTTAGATTAGTTTCAATGTCATCCGTGAAAATGAATACTTCAAACCAACTATTTTTTTGTGACAATTCCTCACACCCCAAAAATAGATAAAGCTCATTATATAGTTCAAGGGTGGTCGAGTCATTACAATATTTAGCCATGCATGATTCGATCATGAAAAAGTATGCATTGAAAAGTAAGGTGACCAACTTTATTGCAAAGTTTACAAGTAATGGGATGAAGAGAGCATAACTTTGTAGCAAATTCATCTATCACTTTGAGAAAAAAATTGGTTCTATCATGTTTATGCTTCTTACAAAATCTATCATCCCTATAAGGCATGTCTTCACAAACTTTATGCACTCCAGAAAAATTGACATGCTTATAAGAAACATTTTTGTCATGACTAGTGCAATCATCTTTAGTGTTTTCAATATTCATAGAATTCATACTAACAACATTGCAACCATGCTCATCATTCAAAGATTTTATGCCAAACATTTTATTGAATTCTTCTTCTATCAATTGAGCACAATTTTCTGATCCATCATTTTCAAGAAAGACATTATAAAGATGAATAACATGGGGCAACCTCAATTCCATTTTTGTAGTTTTCTTTTATAAGACAAACTAGTGATAAAACAAGAAACTAAAAGATTCAATTGCAAGATCTAAAGATATACCTTCATGCACTCACATCCCCGGCAATGGCGCCAGAAAAGAGCTTCATGTCTACTACACAACTTGTTCTTATAGACTCGCGCTGCGCCTCCAAGCGCAGAGGTTTGTAGGACAGTAGCAATTTTCCCTCAAGTGGATGACCTAAGGTTTATCAATCCGTGGGAGGCATAGGATGAAGATGGTCTCTCTCAAACAACCTTGCAACCAAATAACAAAGAGTCTCTTGTGTCCCCAACACACCCAATACAATGGTAAATTGTATAGGTGCACCAGTTCGGCGAAGAGATGGTGATACAAGTGTAGTATGGATAATAGATATAGGTTTTTGTAATCTGAAACAATAAAAACAGCAAGGTAACTAGTAATAAAAGTGAACAAAAACGGTATTGCAATGCTTCAAAGTAAGGCCTAGGGTTCATACTTTCACTAGTTCAATCTCTCAACAATGTTAACATAATTGGATCATATAATCATCCCTCAACGTGTGATAAAGAATCACTCCCAAGTTCCTATTAGCGCAGAACATAAGATAGAAATTGTTTGTAGGGTACAAAACCACCTCAAAGTTATCCTTTTCAATCGATCTATTGAGCTATTCCTATAAGTGTCACAAACAGCCCTAGAGTTCGTACTAAAATAACACCATATGACACACATCAACCAACTCTAATGTCACCTAGATACTCCAATGTCACCACAAGTATCCATGAGTTGATTATACGATATGCATCAAACAACTTCATAATCATAATATTCAATCCACACAAAGAACTCCAAGGAGCCCCCAAAGTTTCTATCAAAGAAAAGATAATGAAAACGTGCATCAACCCCTATGCATAGATTACCCCAATGTCACCACGGGAATCCGTGAGTTGAGTGCCAAAACATATATCAAGTGAATCAATATAATACCCCATTGTCACCACGTGTATTCATATGCAAGACATACATCAAGTGTTCTCAAATCTGAAATATTCAATCCAACAATAACGAAACCTGAAAGGGAAAAGATTCGATTCATCACAACAAGGATAGAGAGGGAAGAAACACCATATGATCCAACTATATTAACAAAGCTCGCGATACATCAAGATCGTGCCAAACCAAGAACACGAGAGAGAGAGAGAGAGAGAGAGAGAGAGATAAAACACATAGCTACTGGTACAAACCCTCAGCCCCGAGGGTGAACTACTCCCTCCTCGTCATGGAGACCGCCGGGATGATGAAGATGGCCTCCGGTGATGGTTTCCCCCCTCTGGCAGGGTGCTGAAAAAGGGCTGTAGATGATATCGTGGAGGTACAAAGGCTTGCGGTGGCGTAAAAACTCATCTAGGTTAACTTTCAGTGGTTTCTGAATATATATGATTTTTTGGCATTGGAATCACACGAAACAGAGCCACATGGACCCCACGAGGTACCAGGGCACGCCTGGGGGGCCCCCCCCCCCCCCCCCCCCCCCCCCCCCCCCCCCCCCCCCCCCCCCCCCCCCCCCCCCCCCCCCCCCCCCGTTCTAGTATTTTTTATTTGTCCCATAAAAAATCTCCAAAAAGTTTCATCCAATTCGAGGAACTTTTATTTCTGCACAAAAAACAACACCATGGCAATTTTGCTGAAAACAGCATCAGCCCGGGTTAGTTCCTATCAAATCATACCAAAACCATATAGAATTGTTATAAACATGGCATGAATACTTCATAAATTATAGATACATTGGAGATGTATCAGGACACAACTATCGCGAGGCATAAGCAATTACTTTGCGCTCTTGCATCAGGACACGGCCTAATCCCTGACGAGAGGTGTTGCAATAGATCATGAAGTCCTTGCAAGAATCCGGAGGGGCAAGCACTAGAGCAGAAGTCAGCTTGTCCTTGAGGGTCTGGAAACTTTCCTGACAGTTATTTGTCCACTCAAACTTAACGCCTTTGTGAAGCAGATTAGTCAGAGGCTTGGCAATCTTAGAAAAGTTCTCGACAAATCGACGGCAATAGCTAGTGAGTCCAAGAAAACTTCTGACTTGTTTGACATTCTTCAGAGGAGTCTTGTCAAGAATAGCCTGAACTCATTCTAGGTTGACAGCAATGCCATCCATGGAAATCACATGACCAAGGTAGGTTAGTTCAGATAACCAGAATTGGCACTTGGAATACTTGGCATATAGTTGGTACTCTCGAAGCTTTTCCAGAACAAGGCGAAGATGTTCTATGTGTTCTTCCTTATTCTTGGAAAACCAGGATATCATCCAGATAAACCACAATGAATTTATCGAGGTAATCCATGAAGATATAATTCATTAGGCGGGAGAACTTTGCTGGAGCATTGGTTAAGCCGAAAGACATGATAGTGTACTCATAAGAGCCATAGCGAGTAACAAAAGACAGTCTTTGGAATATCCTCTTCGCGGATGCGGATCTGATGATAACCCAACCTCAAGTCGAGTTTAGAGAACACTGATGATCTAGCAAGTTGATCATACATGTCATTGATCCGAGGAAGCGGATATTTGTTCTGAATGGTGGCTTGGTTGATAGGCCGGTAATCTTGGACCAATCGGTTTGTACCATCTTTCTTCTTGACAAAGAGAGAAGGTGCTGCCCAGGCAGAGGAACTTGGGTGAATGAAACCGTTGCAGAGTGATTTGTCGAGTTCTTCCTTAAGCTCCAGAAGTTCATGCGGAGGCATCTTGTAGGGACGCTTCGCAATAGGAGTGGTGCCTGGTTTTAAATCGATGACAAACTCGACAGCTCTAACAGGGGGTACTCCTGGAAGTTCTTCCAGAAAGACATCTTGGAAGTCGTGAACGATTGGAACATTTTAGATCCCCTCAAGAGGAGAAGCGTTCAACGCATTCAAGGCATATATTTGATCCTCGGCACTTTGTACAGTATTAGCATGATAATTTACTTGCTCATCCGATGGGTGTAGAAGGTGTACGACTTTGGTGGCACAATTGATTAAGGCGGTGTGAGCCTTCAACCAATCCTTTCCCAGAATGAGGTCAACTTTGGAAGACTTCAAAATAATGGGGAAAGCACGGAACTCCAACCCTTCAATATCAATGGTGATATCAGGGCTGAACATAGAGGCTTGACATTGACCTGCGGGTGTGTTTACCACTAATGGATGGTGCAATTTTTCATACTTTTTGCCATGCATGAATGCAAACTCTTTTGAAATGAAAGAATGCGATGCTCCTGAATCAAATAAAATAGAAGCTGGTAATGAATTAATGAGAAGAGTACCCATCACAGTCTCTGGTTGGTCTTGAGCTTCAGCCATGTTGACATGATATGCCTGCCCATGACCATAAGAAGGTCTGGCATTATAGTTGCAAGGGTGGTAATGCCGCGGCCATTACCACGGCCAGTAGGGGGAAGCACCAGCTGATTTTGACTCTGGGAGCAGTCTCTGGCACGATGACCTGGATGACCACACTTGAAGCAAAGTCCATTGTCGAGACGGGGAGCAGGAGCTCGAGGCATTGGAGCTTGAGGTCTGAACTGCCTCGGAGGTGGAGGAGGCTTGCGAGGTGCAACATACGTTGGCCTTGGAATAGGTATAGCCGGACGGTACATGCTCTGAGGGATCCAGATACGGTGCTTCTAGGAAGATGAGCCCACTTCATGGGTGCTCTTAAGAGCAGCCTTGTTATCCTTGATACCAGTCTCAACTTGTATTGCCTTGTTCACCAAGGTGATGAAATCAGCAAAGTCATGGACTAGGAGTGCCATCTTGATTTCAAGGTTGAGCCCTTCACGGAACTTTTCCTATCTACGAGCGTCAGTAACAATGTCCTCTTCAGCACACCGAAATAGTTCCAGAAATTCCCGCTGATAGGCTTCCACAGACTTGCTGCCCTGAGAGAGATTACGAAACTCATGCTTCTTCTGGTCCATGACTCCTTACGGAATGTAACGGGCATGGAAAGCAGCCTTGAACTCCATCCATGTGATTATGGTTCCAGCAACTAAGGTTTGCTTGTGAGTGTCCCACCATTGGGCTACGGGTCCCTTCAGAAAGTAGGAGGTGAAAGTGACATAGTTGGCAGGGGCCACATTCACAGACTCCATCTCGAAAGCAATGTTGCGGAGCCAGTCATCAGCATCTAGTGGCTGAACTGAGTTGTGAAAGATGGTTGGGTTCATGCGCACAAACTCTTGCAAGGTGATTGTGGCTGGCTGCTGGTTGGCATTGGGGCGGGGAAACTGAACCATCAGCCCTTGCAGAAACTGGCGGTGCATTTTGAATTGTTGCATCATAGCAGCCATATAGTCGGGCGGTGGTCGATTGTTGGCACCACGGCCATGACCTTTGGGTCTAACCGTCCTGCTAAAAATGCAATAGGTTAGTTTAGCAATGAGCATTGCAATTGTATGGAATCATTAATGAAGTAATCACGCACAGCAAAAGGAAGTGCAATAGATACATCAACATAGTCAACATGACATACAGATCCATACATAGGTTCGGTTACAGACCAGTGTTACAACAACGAAAAGGAAAGGCAGACAACTAGGTGGCACGCAGGCACGCGGTGGAGGGATACAACAACACAGCATAGTGATATGCTACATCAATGTCGGAGAAAACCACTGAAGCCAGGCAGCTGCAGGGGATGATGCAGGGTACCCTCGATGTAAGGATCGTGCTCTCTGTGAACACTCTGGTGCAGAACCTCGTCCCCGACTGGAAGAAGAGGACCACATGGAGGGGTACAACCTCCAACAGCAGGCCACTCAAGACCTGGTGGCATCTCCGTCCTACGCGGGTAAAGGATATACTTTGGGTGCATCCTCGCACTGACTGCTGGTAACAACTGTGTCAGAGCGTCATAGAAATGAGCATGAGTGGCGTACAACTCGACATCAAGAGCTTGAGCGGTGCGGTCCAGAGCCTGAGTGTACTGTACCAAAACCTGTGGGTCATATCGACGCAGCACGTAAGGAGTACAGATAGCAGTATAATATCTAGTCTCATCCCAAGTCAGAGCATACGGGATGTATCTGAAAGTGCTATCCTCCAAGCGACTGTTGTGCTCTCCACGGAGATGGGCAATATAGTATAGGTAACATCATGGACGGCCATGTCAACAGTCACTCCAACACCATGGAAGGTGTGTAACTCAGTGATGGAGATGTCCTGCCGATCAAAGATGCGAACCACAGCATGGTACTGCTCCTAGTCGAACTCGCGGTAATCCTCGTAAACTGAGTACTCAGGGTACCAACGATATCCCAGCCTAGTCAAAAGGTCGATCAAAATGGCCAAAAACCCAATAGCATCAATAGCCATAGTCTGGCGCACAAGCTGTTGTGGGACGCATCTAAAATAAGGAGTGCAGAATGTCAAATGACAGTGTGAGAAGCATATGATAGCATTGCAAAGAAAAGGTTAAATAGACCAATGGAAAGGAAAAGGTGATTATCAGATTAACCAGACCAAATGAAAGGATTAGTTGCAGACAATCTAGCTCTCTGGGTGAATGTGACTACGAGAACCTAGTGTTAGAGTTAGCAAAATCATTTAACCCAAATAGAAGAGGATTCAGACTCCCAGAGTAAAGAAGAGGAATAAAAGATCCTAATACCACCCATTGGCGATGTGGGCCCATAAGCCACACAGCCATATTAGTAAAAACATTTTTGAAGGACTAGACTCAACTTTGGCTAGGGAGTTGGAAAGGGGGATCCTACAGGCAGTCGGCTCTGATACCAACTTGTGACGCCCCCGACTTAATCGTGCACTAATCATACAAGCAAATGCACATGATCAAGCCCAAGGACTCACTTGAAGATATCACAACACAACTCTAAACACAAATAAAAGTCATACAAGCTTTATATTACAAGCCAGGGGCCTCGAGGGCTTGAATACATAAGCTTGAGTCATTCAAGCATCAGTAGAAGCATTAGATATCTGAGTACAGACATAAAAGTTAAACAGATAAGCCTTAAGCAGGCGGGGCAAAACAACGACAAGATCAAAAAGGTGCAGGCCTCCTGCCTGGGTGTCTCCTATCTACTCCTGGTCGTCGGCGGTCTCCACGTAGTAGTACTCTCCATCGGAGGGGTAGTAGTAGTCGTCACCGGTAGGGGTAGCTGGCTCCGAGGCTCCGTCATCTGGTCGCAACAATCGGGTATGGGGAAAAAGGGGAAGCAACGCAACCTTGAGTACTCATCCGAAGTACTCGGAAGACTTACATCAGATCTAATCTAAATATGCATTGGTATCAAAGAAGGGCTGTATAGGTGAACTGGACTGCAGCAATGCCAGAATAGAGAGAAAGGCCTAGCCTATCAAAGACTAGCATCTTCAGCATCTTGAAGCGTTAGAAGAGTGCAGATTAGTACATAAATATAGTAGTAGCAACAAGTGACAACAATGCCCAGAGATCCTTCCTCGACTCCTTGCGAGAAAGAGATCCTGGAGCCAACATATTCAACCCATTTCTAGTTGTAGAAGATCGGGATATTCTCCGAGCGTCCTGTTACCGTGGACATGGCTATTCGAATAGATATACTTCCCTGTAGGTGTGCACCATCTTACCCAACATGCTCGATTAACTCTGGCCGGACACACTTACTCGCTCCATGCCCGGCCTCGACTGATCAACACGTCATAGCCCTACCTCGGCTCAACAGAGAGGCCAGCACGCTGGTCTACATCCTAAGCACTCAGGGGTCTTGGGCCCATCACCCTTTGCACTCCTGCGCATTGCGAACGCGGCCGGTGAGTAGAATTAGCCCCCTTAATACAAGCGCAGGCTTTCCCGGTCCAAACCAGTGCGCGCCGCTCAACTGCTGACATCCGAAGAGCTTCGGCTGATACATACGACACTGAGTGCCCATACTATTCCCGCGTGGTGGTTAGTGCAATAAGGCCAGAGGCCTACTCAGATTACACATCCTAACCCATTAGTGCATTGGGATCTTGCGGAAACGAGCAGAGATCCATGATCATGTGAACCCGTTGCCCCGTCTCGTGGACTTATGGCAGGGGCTAGGAAAGCCCAGCTGGGCCACATATTCATCTCTCGGGTACCCTCATGGTCAACCCAATAACACATCACTCACGGGTACCCCTCAGGGTCGACCCGACTTTAACCAATAACAACAGTAAAGTCAAAGTAACCGTGTGTCCATAACATCAAGAAGGAATCCGAGGAATCACCCTCATTGGATTCCCACTAGATGTAACCATCAAGGTGAATCCGGAGGAATCACCCTCGATGGCATTCACACTTGTGGATTTACACGACAGAAGCTTTATCGGAGGTGGCGAAAGAGGAATCACCCTTGTATCCCACAACCGACTAGCTGTACCACAGAGACAACATCGAGACTGAGATATGAGGTTTCACCCTCGGCACTCGATGGTAGCTCTATGGAGTCGAGCAACTTAGGGGGTGTGGTGATGTGCTGGTTTAGCCCGTCGATCACATCGATCGGGGCACTAGAAACTAAGCGGGGTAACTAAGACAAAGAAGAGGGGCCACATATTGTTTACCAATCAATCCTTTGCTAAGCATTTTGGATATCAGACAGGTATCAATAATAGTTACAAAAATAGGATATGCATCAAAACAGGATAAACAAAGCAATAGCAATTTCTAATGCAAGCAGGAGGGAGAAAGAATAGGTGATTTAGGCATGCTCAAGGGGGGTTGCTTGCCTGGAAGCTCTGCGGCAAAGGAGGGGTTGTCGGGGATGTAGTCGGTCTCCAGAGTTGCGTCGGTCTCAGGGTCTACCAGATAAGAAGAGGGGGAAGAAACAATAAATAAAAGAAAACAAATGCAACACAATGCATGGCATGGCCAAATGCAGTGCTGGTGGTGACCTAATGCAAGGCTACACGTTGCAGATGAAGTGGGAAAATATCTGGGATACTTTCCCGGCATTTAGGCAGACTTCGGTATACTGAACCGGAGGGGAAGTTTCCATGTTCACATAGTTAGGAGTGATGGTCAAGCATTTTTACCACATATTCGGATTCTACTCATTTTTCTGATCAACTTTCATGTTGAAAACTTTTCGATCCGAGCTACGGTTGAATTTCTATGAATTTTCAAAATTGAGACTATTTTCTGAAAATCCTGGAATTATTTTACTTAATTAAGCCACATTATCTAGAATAGTGCACTATGACATCAGTATGATGTCAGCATGACATCATCAGTCAATCCCAGCTGTACCAGGTCAAACCTGACAACTGGGTCCCACTGGTCAGTGTCACGGAACTAATTAGGGATTAAATTAAACTAAACCAGGTTTATTAGGGAGTGGACCCCACATGTCAGTGACTAACTAATTATCAGATTAATTTTAAAACCTAATTAGATTAATTAAGGGGTGGGGCCCGCATGTCAGTGGCAGTGGCTGCCCAGTCAGCCGATTTGACCAAGTCAACTCGGTCAACTGGCCCCTGGGCCCACTGGCAGTGACCCAGAGGGTACCGGCGGGGCTGCCACGTCGGTGGTGGCCGACGACAAGTCGACAGCGATGAAAAACACGGCAGCGCGTCTCAAACCTCGCTGGAAAATGGCCTCAGGCGGCCATTCCGTGCGCGGCTAGGCGCGTTGGAACAAGCACTCACTCGCGCATCCAACGGTGGCGGTGGCGTCACCGGAGTCGGCCGGAAACGGCGACGGTGAGCGGCGGAGGTGGCGCTGGAGTTCGGGCGTTAGCAGCTACGGTGATATAGGGCATGGCAGGTGTCGCTAGCTAGCTCGTTGAGCTCCTATGCATGTGCTAAGCACGATAACGAGCTCGGGCGAGCTCAACGGCGGGTGAGGCCACAGCGGCGAGTTCGGCCATGGCGAGATCGGCCGCTACGGGTGCGGAGAAGGGCAAAGAAGGGAGGGAAGAGGAGGACTAGCTCAACGCATGCCTCATGGTTGCCGGTGAGGGGCTTAGTAGTAGCAGAGGGTGCTGAAATCAGAGGAGCTCACCGGAGACCCGAGGAAGAAGACAGCGGTGTGGATCCGTGCAGTAGGGCTCCCCGGCTCAAATGGAGGGCACCTGATGGCGTGTTCAAGCACGGCAGAGGTGATGCACAAGGTGGCGTGGCGTGGGGATGACGACGACAACAAAAACAATGACAGGCGGTGACGGCGATGTACTGGAGAGGAAGGAGAGAGGTGACCGAGCGCGAGAGAGGAAGAGAGGGAGTGACGGGGCGGCCAGGAGTGAGGGATGGCTTGGCCTTATCCGCTCACCCGGGCTGTGGCGTCGCGATGTCGCCATTTAGCCGGTGCGCACACGCCAAGCCATGGTGCGGCTGACATGACGAGGGAGAGAGAGGGAGAGGAGGGAGACAGGCCTGGATGGGCTGGGTCAAGTGCACTGTGCACTTAGGCCCAGCCAGTTTAGGCCTTTTCCTTTCTTTTTCTATTTTTCCTTTGTACAGAAAGTTTAGAAAAAAAAAGAGCTGCCCAATGCATTTTGTAAAATGTGAAATTGGTCCACAATAATACATTGCATTATTCTAGTCTACCACAAAAATTTGGGCAATTTTGGAATCCACTTGTATTTTTCAAAAATGGAAATGGTATTAAAGTTGCTGTTTTTGCACTGTTTCAATGCTCTAGCCCATTTTAGGAAAGCAGGTGATGTTGTTTTCCTGAACATTAATTTGTTTTGGAATTTTTTCTACAAAATGAACTATTTTCCAGTAATTTTTTAGCAGCTTCAAATTTCACTTTGAATTTGAATTGAATTCAGTGGAGGAATTTGAAATGAGATATTATTCCAACATGATCAAGCATTGCAAATCACAGAGAATTAGCTTATTCATCATGGATCACTGTTGCTCATTACATAGGGGTGTTACACAGGTGATGTTGTTTTCCTGAACATTAATTTGTTTTGGAATTTTTGCTACAAGATGAACTATTTTCCAGCAATTTTTGAGCAACTTCAAATTTCCCTTTGAATTTGAATTGAATTTAGTGGAGGAATTTGAAATGAGATATTATTCCAACATGATCAAGCATTGCAAATCACAGAGAATTGGCTTAATCATCATGTATCACTGTTGTTCATTACATAGGGGTGTTACAATACGACAGAGACGTGTCAACTCCCCAAGCTTAACTCATTGCTTGTCCTCAAGCAATTTAGTTGATAAACTGAAAGTGATAAAGAAAAACTTTTACGAACTCTTTTGTTATTGTATCTATATATATGCTTAAATAATACCCAGGTTTTCAGCAATGATTATAACCCCCCCCCCCCCCCCCCCCCCCCCCCCCCCCCCCCCCCCCCCCCCCCCCCCCCCCCCCCCCCCCCCCCCCCCCCCCCCCCCCCCCCCCCCCCCCCCCCCCCCCCCCCCCCCCCCCCCCCCCCCCCCCCCCCCCCCCCCCCCCCCCCCCCCCCCCCCCCCCCCCCCCCCCCCCCCCCCCCCCCCCCCCCCCCCCCCCCCCCCCCCCCCCCCCCCCCCCCCCCCCCCCCCCCCCCCCCCCCCCCCCCCCCCCCCCCCCCCCCCCCCCCCCCCCCCCCCCCCCCCCCCCCCCCCCCCCCCCCCCCCCCCCCCCCCCCCCCCCCCCCCCCCCCCCCCCCCCCCCCCCCCCCCCCCCCCCCCCCCCCCCCCCCCCCCCCCCCCCCCCCCCCCCCCCCCCCCCCCCCCCCCCCCCCCCCCCCCCCCCCCCCCCCCCCCCCCCCCCCCCCCCCCCCCCCCCCCCCCCCCCCCCCCCCCCCCCCCCCCCCCCCCCCCCCCCCCCCCCCCCCCCCCCCCCCCCCCCCCCCCCCCCCCCCCCCCCCCCCCCCCCCCCCCCCCCCCCCCCCCCCCCCCCCCCCCCCCCCCCCCCCCCCCCCCCCCCCCCCCCCCCCCCCCCCCCCCCCCCCCCCCCCCCCCCCCCCCCCCCCCCCCCCCCCCCCCCCCCCCCCCCCCCCCCCCCCCCCCCCCCCCCCCCCCCCCCCCCCCCCCCCCCCCCCCCCCCCCCCCCCCCCCCCCCCCCCCCCCCCCCCCCCCCCCCCCCCCCCCCCCCCCCCCCCCCCCCCCCCCCCCCCCCCCCCCCCCCCCCCCCCCCCCCCCCCCCCCCCCCCCCCCCCCCCCCCCCCCCCCCCCCCCCCCCCCCCCCCCCCCCCCCCCCCCCCCCCCCCCCCCCCCCCCCCCCCCCCCCCCCCCCCCCCCCCCCCCCCCCCCCCCCCCCCCCCCCCCCCCCCCCCCCCCCCCCCCCCCCCCCCCCCCCCCCCCCCCCCCCCCCCCCCCCCCCCCCCCCCCCCCCCCCCCCCCCCCCCCCCCCCCCCCCCCCCCCCCCCCCCCCCCCCCCCCCCCCCCCCCCCCCCCCCCCCCCCCCCCCCCCCCCCCCCCCCCCCCCCCCCCCCCCCCCCCCCCCCCCCCCCCCCCCCCCCCCCCCCCCCCCCCCCCCCCCCCCCCCCCCCCCCCCCCCCCCCCCCCCCCCCCCCCCCCCCCCCCCCCCCCCCCCCCCCCCCCCCCCCCCCCCCCCCCCCCCCCCCCCCCCCCCCCCACACAAGAAGAAAGCGAGAAAATAAAACTAACATAGATTATACAATGAAAGAGGATGAACATCGACAACTGGAATGAAATGTGTGAACATGAATGTAATGTCAGTGAGAGATACGCACTCCCCCAAGCTTAGGCATCTTCCTAGCTCGGTTCACGGCCATCCATAGTAGCCATCCGGTCCCATATGGAAGTCCTGAGGATGTGGCACCTGAGCATCCCAATCCTGGGCCCCATCCTCTGCCTCTGCCAATGCGTTCCGGTAAGCAACGATGTCTGGTGGCATAACAGTATATCCGTTCCTGGCATGAGAATCAAACAAAGAGGGTGCAGGCAATTGGATAATATCACGAGTTTCCTCACTAAAAACCAAGTTATAACTAATGTTGTGTGGAGGCTCAGGAGCATGGGTAATAAATAATCATGTGGGCATATGTTAACATTAAAATGTCTCACTAAGCGAGTAGCATAAATACCACCATGACTTTTACCCTTGGTCCTATTAGTATTCAGGTGGCATGCAATGATAGCTCCCAGGTTATAAGTGTTGTCATTATGTAGTGCGTGGCGTAAAATGGCAAAGTCAGGTGCACATAACGCACCACCTTGCTCTCTAGCAGTCAAGCATTTCCCTATGAATAAAGCAAAGTAATGAACAACTAGAAATTGAAAGCTAGTGGCTCGGGCTTTCGACACGCCCCTTTCCTCTCCCACAGTTAAAGTGTGGAGGAAGCCCTCAAACTCCTCCGGTCGAGGCTCTCTTATTTCCCCATCAAAGGGGATCAAACATATCTCAGAAAATTCAGCAAGCAGTATCTGATGATGTTCAACATATAAATCAAAGCACACCACAAGGGGTTCGAGCCTATTCAGGAAATGAAAGTTTTGCACAAAGGAATTTGTAAGGATGTGGTGCTGGTCACACTCATCTACGAGGAAGTCGTTCAATCCGGCATTAGCAACAAATTGCGTGAACTCTTGGTAGAATCTGGCTTCGTTCATGAAGGCATTGTGTGGCCATTCACATGGCCGGACCTCCGTCCTACGCAGAATGTTGAGGTCACTATCCGAGGAATCCCCAAGGACTCCCTTGGCATTCCGTTTCGAGGAACTCCTCCAGAAGAAATTCATTTTCCTAAGAACAAATTTCTGAAAAATTTTAGGCCAAAAAAACATGTTAACAAAACTTCACAAGATTGATAGCAACTACTCCTACAAATGCCTAGAGGCCATATCAAGCATTTAAACTACTTAGGAATCAAAGAATTCAACATGCAAGCTCATTTTCAGTAGCACCAAGAGCAGCTAATTATGCAAAATATAATCCACTAGACCAAAAGCTAATTGGAGCAATGGAGGAGTCCCATACCAAGTAGCAATGTCCCAAAACAGTTTCGAAAACGGAGCTCCAAGCAAAGAGATCGAAAATCTTAGGTTTAGGAGCTAGAACACGAGAGAGAGAGAGAGAGAGAGCTACCAGGAATTTTTGCTAGAGGTAAGAGTAGAATTGGCTGAAGGAATAATTGAGGGGGTCCCTGTGGGGCCCACAAGCCACCAGGGCTCCAGGGGGGTGGCGCGCCCTGGTGCCTCGTGGGCACCTGGGGCATCCCCCTAGTATGTTTCCACTGCCAAAAATTCTTAAATATTCTATAAAAAATCATGTCAAAATTTTATTGCTTTCTGAGCACTTTTATTTTTAGGCACTTTTTTATTGCACAAATAATTCAGAAAATAGGATAATTATTGCATTTTATTGCATTTTATTAAAAATATACAAAAACAGAGAGTGGGTACAGAAGGTTGTGTTTGCTTAATTCACCGACCACATGCCTCTCAAAAAGAATCCATTAATAAGGTTGATCAAGTCTTATTAACAAACCATTTCTGAGTAACATGAAACTGAAGAATCTTCGTAAAACACTAGGTTACCTCAACGGGGATATGCATCTCCCCAATTATAATTGTTTCATATTTCTTTTTGACAGTAGGAAGAGGGAGTTGAAAACTTCCAATAATAATTGTCGTATTCTTCTCAATAACATGAATACCGCTTACTCGAAATTGTTTCTTCAGAAAGTGCACTGTATGTTCATTACCATTGATATGAAAAGTGACCTTGTTTTTGTTGCAATCAATAACAGCCCCTGCAGTATTCAAAAAGGGTCTACCAAGGATAATCGACATGTTGTCGTCCTCGGGCATATCAAGTATAATGAAGTCTGTTAAGATAGTAACATTTGCAACTACAACGGGCACATCATCACAAACACCAATAGGAATGGCAGTTGATTTGTCAGCCATTTGCAATGATATTTCAGTGGGAGTGAGTTTATTCAAATCAAGTCTTTTACATAAGGAGAAGGGCATAACACTAACATCGGTTCCTAAATCACACAAAGCAGTTTTGACATAATTTCTTTTATTGGAGCATGGTATAGTTGGTATTCCTGGATCTCCTAGTTTCTTAGGTACTCCGTCCTTAAAAGAATAATTTGCAAGCATGGTAGAAATTTCAACTTCAGGTATCTTTCTTTTATTTGTGACAATGTCTTTCATATATTTAGCATAAGGAGGCATTTTCAACATATCAATCAAACAAGTACGGAAAATGATGGGTCTAAGTATTTCAACAAAGCATTCAAAATCTTCCTCATATTTATTCTTAGATGGTTTAGGAGGAAAGGGCATGGGTTTTTGAACCCATTGTTCTCTTTCTTTACCATGTTTTCTAGCAATGAAGTCTCTTTTATCATAATGTTTGTTTTTAGAAGGTGGGTTATCAAGATCAACAGCAGGTTCTATTTCAACAACATTATCATGTTCTTTATCATTATCTGGTTGAGCATCCACATGAGCATCATCATTATCATTATCATTAGGTGAATGTTCATTACCAGATTGTGTTTCAACATCGGAGATAGAAACATCACTACCATCCTCCGAGGTTTTTTCTACCTCAGGTTCCCTAGAAGTATGCAAAGCCCTATCATTTTTCTTTTTTTTTCTTTTTAGATGAACTAGGTGCATCAACATTAATTCTTTGAGAGTCTTGTTCAATTCTTTTAGGGTGACCTTCAGGGTAAAGTGGCTCCTAAGTCATTCTTCGTACTCTAGTCATTACTCAAACAGCATGATCATTCATATTGTTATTCATTTCATTGAGCAATTCACTTTGAGATTTAGCAACTTGTCCTAACTGGGTTGGAACCATAGATGCATTTTTACCTACACCTTTGACATCATTAGCAATTCTAAACAACAAGTCAATCAAGCGATCAATCATGTAGGCTTTTCGTTTCAATTATTTCATAACATTTGCATTCAAATGATCTAGCTTAATAATATAATTGTCAAATTCATACAAGCATTGACTAGGAGGTTTGTTATAAGGAATATCACCTTCATCAATCTTTATAAGAGAATTTACCTCTACCACCTGTGGCGGTGTGTCAAGACCATGTATTTCTTCAATAGGTGGCAAATTCTTAACATCTTCAGCTTTAATACCTTTTTCCTTCATACCTTTCTTTGCTTCTTGCACATCTTCAAGACTGAAAAATAAAATACCCCTCTTCTTCGGAGTGGGTTTAGGCGGTGGTTCAGGAAGTGTCCAATCATTATCATTCTTCAATATATTATTCAATAGTTCCACAGCCTGTTCAATAGTTTGTTTCCTGAAAACACACCTAACACAACTATCCAGGTAGTCCCTAAAAGCATCGGTTAGTCCATTATAGAAGATATCAAGTATTTCATTTTTCTTAAGAGGATGATCAGGCAAAGCATTAAGTAATTGGAGAAGCCTCCCCCAAGCTTGAGGGAGATTCTCTTCTTTAATTTGCACAAAGTTAAATATTTCCTGTAAGGCAACTTGTTTCTTATGAGCAGGAAAATATTTTTCAGAGAAGTAATAAATCATATCCTGGGGACTACACACACAACTAGGAGCACGAGTATTACACCATATCTTAGCATCACCCTTTAACGAGAAAGGAAATAACTTTAGAATATAGTAATAGCGAATTTTTTCCTCATGAGTGAATAGGGTGGTTATATCATTTAATTTAGTAAGATGTGCCACAACAGTTTCAGTTTCATAGCCATGGAAAGGATCAGATTCAACCAAAGTAATTAACTCAAGATCGACAGAGAATTCATAATCCTTATCGGTAACAAATATGGGAGAGGTAGCAAACTTATGATCATATTTCATTCTCTCCCTCATAGATTTTTCTTTCATTTTAGCAAGCAATTATATAACCTCATCTCTATCATTACAAGCAGGAATGGCTCTAGCCGTCTCCCTATCAAAGACATGTTCATCAGGTGATTCCACTCTAGTAGGGGAGCTAGGCATAATAGGTGAATCATAATTTTCAAGCGTTTCAACATTTTTAGTATTCTCAATTACTTTAGCTTTAGCAAGTTGTTCATCATCAAATTCACCAAGTGGCACAAAATTATCAAGCATAGTGCTAGCATCATAAATAGTTTCATTAATAGCAGAGGCAGTATCATCAATAACTTGCGACATATCATAATTAATAGTAGGTGGTGGTGTTGCAAGCTTACTTAAAACAGAAGGTGAATTTAGTGCAGAGCTAGATGGCAGTTCCTTACCTCCCCTCATCTTAGAGGGAATGATCTTGGTCTTAGCGTCTTTCAAATTCTTCATAGTGATCAATAGATATAAATTCCAAGTAACTCAACAAATAAAGCTATGCTCCCCATCAACGGCGCCAGAAAAAGTTCTTGATAACCCACAAGTATAGGGGATCACAACAGTTTTCGAGGGTAGAGTATTCAACCCAAATTTATTGATTTGACACAAGGAGAGCCAAAGAATATTTGCAAGTATTAGCAGTTGAGTTGTCAATTCAACCACACCTGGAGACTAAATATCTACAGCAGAGTGATCAGTAGCACAGTAGTATGGCAGTTTGATAGCAATAGCAATAATAGTAACAGTAACAGTAGCAGCAATAGTTTTGTAGCAATTGTGATAGTAGTAGCAGTAATAGTAACTTAGCAAAGATCAATATGTGAAAAGCTCGTTGGCATTGGATCGGTGAATATGTTGGATAACATTCATCATGTAACAGTCATAACCTAGGGCGACACAAAACTAGCTCCAATTCATCAATGTAATGTAGGCATGTATTCCGTATATAGTCATACGTGCTTGCGATAAGAACTTGCATGATGTCTTCTGTCCTACCCTCCCGTGGCAGCGGGGTCCATAAGGAAACTAAGGGATATTAAGGCCTCCTTTTAATAGAGAACCGAACAAAGCATTAACACATAGTGAATACATGAACTCCTGAAACTACGGTAATCACTGGAAAGAATCCCAATTATTGTCACCTTGGGGTATGTGGATCATAACACATAGCAGGTGCGTATAACTTGCAAGATCGGATCAAGAACACAAATATAATCATGAAAACATAAAGGGTTTAGATCTGAAATCATGGTACTCGGGCCCTAGTGACAAGCATTAAGCATAGCAAAGTCATAGCAACATGAATCTCAGAACATAGTGGATACTAGGGATCAAGCCCTAACAAAACTAACTCGGTTACATGATAAATCTCATCCAACCCATCACCGTCCAGCAAGCCTACGAAGGAATTACTCACTCCCGGCGGTGAGCATCATGAAATTGGTGATGGAGGATGGTTGATGATGACGATGACGGAAGATCCCCCTCTTCGGAGCCCCGAACGGACTCCAGATCTGGCCTCCCGATGAAGAACAGGAGGTCACGGCGGCTCCGTGTCATAAAACATGATGAAACTTCCTCTCTTATTTTTTTCTCTGGAATTGTGAATTTATAGGCTTGAGATTAGGGTCGGCGGAGCCTCGTGGGCCCCACAAGCCACCAGGGCATGCCTGGGGGGTGGCACGCCCTGGTGCCTCGTGGGCAGCAGGTGGCCCCCTCCAATGGATCTTGGCTCCAGTATTTTTTATTTATTCCATAAAAAATCTCCAAAAAGTTTCGTCCAATTCCGAGAACTTTTATTTCTGCACAAAAAACAACACAATGGTAGTTCTGCTGAAAACAGTGTTAGTCCGGGTTAGTTCCATTCAATTCATGCAAATTAAGGTCCAAAACAAGAGCAAAAGTGTTTGGAAAAGTAGATATGACAAAGATGTATCAGGTACCAACTTTTTATTTTGCCTCTAGTTAATGCTGCCACTACGAATTCATTGGTCTTCGTCACCCATTCAGTGGTCATGCCAACTTGACTAGGGTGGCCTGTGTACATCCACTCACGATCATCCATACTGGTACTTGCACTGACAGTAGGGGCACCAAATTCATATTCATCAAGTTATGTATAATGTAATTAAGACTAGATACACAACTAATTACTTTTATCATATTATTTACGCCATAGTTTTATTTTTTTACCATGCAAAAGGGAAATGGGCAGTCATGGATTGAATCCTATCTCTAATAGGCAAAGATGGGTCCTAATCCCACCCAAGTATGTGTAGATTGGGTTTGTTTCCCATGCTCTATTCCTTTCTGAGCCAAAATTTTGACAGCACCTCCCTGCTGTCCTCCAGATACACGTCACGGCAACAAACCGAGAGAATGTGTACCTAGAGAAAAACGGGATGGCGCTGACGAAATTTTGACTTAGACCAAAGTAGAGCATGGGAAACGAAACCCAATCTACACATACTCGGGCTGTCCATGGATAACATGGACAATTCGAAAGGACGACGGTTATAAATATGCAAAGACATGCATATTTATAGATGCCACCCTTTCAAATGGGAGATGCCTAGGTTACATGACTTCGCATGAAAATAAAATCTAGTGGCATCAGCACGACGGCTGAAACAGAGCAAATAGGGGGGCGGGGATGGCAGTCAAGCTCATGTCGGGGCCAGATTTCCAGGACACAATATCCCAGAAATTAACCCCTCATGTCATCACCAGCCCAGGATTAGTGTTACTGGTGGACACGCCCTAGTTACAGATTTACCAAGCTATTACAAGAATTGGATACAAGACCAAAAAGGTCAAATGATACAACAATGATTTCTGGTGACGGGAGACGGAAGCGACTTGTGGTTCTCCAATGCCGATGGGGCTCCATTCCCCCGGAACAGCTGACCTAGATAATTTCTATCCCGTGTGGCTGCTATGCTAGGCTTCACATGGATGTCGTGGTAATATTCCTTGTCAAAATACTGACCTGGCCAATTAAATAGCCAGGGACAAGCCAGTGAGTATGTTTGAATGTACTCACGAACATGATGAACAAAAGATATATCGAATGGATATGCTCATGCTAGATTAAATGTTATGCATATGCTGACCGAAATTTAATCATGGCATGATAAATATTAGTACGGTGTGGAAGAATAATTATAAAGTTTTAGTGACAAACAAAGAAAGTTAAAGGAAAAATCGGGTGAGACAGGACCGCCCGAGAATCCCAAAAGAAAATATAACATGGAGAATCAGGCGAGACAAGACCGCCCGAGAATCCAAAAGAAAATATAACATGGAGAATAGGGCGAGACAGGACCGCCCGAGAATCCAAAAGAAATGCCAAACGGGTGTCTAAATGCGACGCCTCGAGAGGTTTTGAAAAGAAATGCCAAACAGGTGTCTAAAAGCGACGCCTCCAGAGGTCTTGAAAATAAATGAGTATCCCGGGTAGTCTAGCCAGCCATTAGATACTCAGAAAAATAAAATAAAATGAGTGTCCCGGGTAGTCTAGCCATCCCATGAGGTACTCAGAAAAGAAAAATGAATATCTCGGGTAGTCCAGCCATCTCAAGAGATATTCAGAAAGAAAATAAAACTGAGTAACCGAGTAGTCTAGCCATCCCATGAGATACTCAGAAATGCACATAAAAGAAAAGGTTAGTCCACAATAATATTCATGATAACAGTAATATTCATGCTGGCAGCAGTAGTGACAATAATTATCCTGCAAAACTGAATCCTGATCAATTTAATTATTTCCTCTGGAGACCGACACTTGACCAACCCAGACTATAGTCCTTAACTGTGGACATGGCTATTCGAATAGATATAACTCTGCAGAGGGTGTACTCTTTACCCACAAGTAAATGATTTCTTTAGTCAACACTGAGTTGCTGACTAATTCCAATTACGGCCTTTGGGTTGAAAACAAACCTAACCAGCACACACCAGATTAACTTTCTGGATGCCAGGAACCACCCAAGGCATCGTTCAAGAAAAACTCTAAGATGGGGAGACCATTGTTTCGAATAGCATGGGATCACTATTTCATAATGCTCGGATTACAAAGGGTGGACCCCTCTTGGCCCAGCCGGATACACCCATGCCCCCTGACCTATTGACTGGCATTATAACCAGCACCTGGAAAACTTCGTTGCGGCATCTCTGTACGGTGTGTGTAGGGAAAGGGGTTAACAACTTACTGAACCGTACCCTACATGTGGCAGGGACAAGTGGTAGCACGAAACAAGTATGGGGGTTACCAGTGACAAGACTCAATCTACGCCTGACTCAGGAGGTTTATAATTCCTGCAGTGATTAGAAAAACAAATTTTCTTGGTAATACCCAACAGGGTCACCAACTGGCATGTCCCAACATGCCCTCACCGATCATTCTCGTCTCAACGAGAATTCAGTCCCACGGTCACTTTCCTCATGACTGATTATTTCCTGCAGATTCATCCAGCCCAACACAGGCATATGTGACATGTGAAAATAACCGTGCTCAATCATACTTCATGTTTTAAAGAGGATAACAGAATAGCCATGGATCATGCATGCAAAAATAGCAATATGCAAATTCCATAAAAAATTATCATAACCATGATTCAAATATTCTAGCTAGCAACTACCATGCATTCACCATATCAAGTGTTCAAGATGCTTGCCATGAGCATGCAAAAGTGTTGGGTGCACTCCAAAAGTTTGAAAATTTTATCTTCCCTCCATTTTTCCTATTTTTCAAATAATGCAATTACCACACAAATTTTAGCAGGAAAATAAAAGTGCTCTAAAAATGGGAATTTCACTTTTCTAGGGCTTCTCTGGCTATATGAAAAATAACCAGAATGTTCCTACTATTTATAGAGCTACTGAGATTTTTGAACATTTCAATCTAGTGGATACAAGGGATTAATGGACATGCAAGAATTTTTACAGAAAACATTTTATAAAAATGATTTGAGGCACCTATTAAATGAGTCATGATTTTAGAAACATTTATAAATTGGTTTCATTGGATTTGGAGCTGAGGGGAGTATTCTAGGAATTATCTAAGTTGACTTATACAAGAAAATGACCTATTAAATAGGTCAGACAGAAATTAACCTTAGGAAAAATGTTCACTATAGTTAGTTAAATAAAGATAAATTTTATAAGCCCCAAACAATTTGTATTGTCTCATTTTAATTTGAAAAGAATTTTGTAGAGATTTTTATGCCTCAGGGTAAAAAGAAAAAGACAAAAGAAGAACACCTGATGGGCTGGATGCGCGCACCGGGCGAAGCCCAGCTAAACGACTCCACTGGGCCGAGCCCAGAGACGCAGCCACGCGGGGGTGAAATGGTGACTCACCGACAGCTGGGACCCACCTGTCAGATTTGTCTCCCACCTCGCGCGCGCCTGGACAGGGGCAGGGGAGGACTCCGGCGATGATTCCCGGTGGCACACCTCACCATTCACGGTGCTAAGGCTACCGGGAGGTTCACGGGAGCATGGCGCTTTGGTACATGCTGCGCACACTCCCCGGGGAGCTCGAGAATGAGCGAGGCATCAATCGTGGCGGAGGCAATCTACGGGTGGAAGAGGACTTTCCCCCATGGACCATTTTCGGTGGAATTGGTGATGGAGGAGGATCAGTGGGTGCTCTAGGAGGCTATTGGCGAAGAGAATAGTAAGGGGGAAGCACTGGTTGCATGGGAATTGGTGAGACCGTGGTGGCGGCAGAGGCGGCCGGAGTCGAGGAAGATGGCTCCTTCGGTCATTTGGCTGGCCTCGGGGAGGCTTGTGGGGTATGGGGGAATGTTGGTGATGATCGGGTGGAGCTCAGGTGACCTTTTATAGGCAGAGGACGTCGGTTCCGCGGGTTCCAGAGAGCGGCCTCAGTGGTGGAGGCCATTGATGGCTAGTCGTGGTTGGTGGCGAGGTAGGCGAGTCTGGTGGAGGTTGGAGGTTGGCCAGGTCGGCGGAGAGCCTGGTGAGCTGCGGATGAGCTCGGACCATTGGCATTTAATTGAAGATGATCCTGGCCAATACGTGGCAAGGTGGGTTTCGTCGGGCGGCGGCTCTGGTCATCATGGTCGCCGGTGGCCGGCACTAGGGGCCAACCAAGGGTGTCGGCGGGGTTCAGTGTGGATGGGGTGATCCAGCGAAAGACCAGGACAAGAGGGGGAGGCAGCAGAGATGTGGCAGTAGCTTGATGCCATCGGTGCAAAACGCGCGCTCTGGACGCATTCTGTGCACACGCACAGCGTGCTTGATGCAATGCCAGTGGCATCTACAGGGACCCAAACAAGCTGCAAGTTAGTAGTATGGCACTTCTAGGCATGAGAGGACTGATTGACATGCTAGTTTGGGAAGAGGGTGTAGTGCCTAGTGCAATGCAGAGAGATGCCCAATTTCTGTCATGCTCACCAAGTGCTTGGTGAAATGCCAAGGCAATTTAGGAGCTTTTGTTGACTATGAAAATTGGCAGGGTTGGATCTCTTTGTATGGTAGAGATGCTAGTAGAGTTGGTTTGTGAAAAGAGAAAACTTGCTAATGCAAGTTTGGAAGAATTTCAGTTCTTTACTGAATATGCAGAGAATTATTTGATGGATCTAAATAATGCAAATGAGGCTGATCTCCTGGACTTGGTTTGGTTGGAAGGACTATAAGTGGGAAAAATTTCAGAATTGTTGGAGCAAGAAAAATTGAGGTTGCAGTTAAAACTCAAGAATGGAACAGATTTGAAAAGTGGATGTTTCAATCAAAATTTTCAAAACATCAAGTTTAGTTTTTGCATAAAAATGATCTATAGGCATCACATGACCTCTCATAATTTTTGTGGAATTTTTAAATAATTATTTAAAATGGTTGTAGTGCAACAGAAGCATTTCAAGAGTTGAAAGTGCTATAAAAATGATTACCTTGGGCAAAATTTTATTATAAAAATATTTCCTAATTTTATTAAAATATAAATGAAATGGTTTATGAAAACTACCAAAGCCCATAATATTTTACCAAAAATTTCTATATGGATGGAAGAATTTTGAAAAACAGAAAACAGAAAGACTCTGAAATTAATAAAAGACCTAATATAATTCAAAATTTTATTTCTGGCCAAATTTTACTTAATAAAAATATGGTTAAATTTTTGGGGTGTTACAAACTCTGCCCCCCTTAGGAAAAATCTCATCCTCGAGATTTGTTAAGGGCGGAAGAATTAAATGCATATCACAACAACCAATCATATGCGAAATGCAATCATAATAATGCACTTATGGCATATGCCCTAAAATACATCGCAAAAATTGCATCACAAAAATAAGTGTTGGATGCAGCAGCAACCACTCTCATAACCGTCTACAGTTTGAAGGTAATATCTATGGGGTCTTGTGGAAGGGTTCCTGGTGCGGGAGCACATTCTTCTTCTTCCGGAGGAAGGGGAGGAAGTGGAGGAAGCAGACGAAGAACGCGTCCCTCCTGAGTTGGCAGAGGTGGTCCGCCAATGGTGATCCGGGGTTTCAGAACAGCAAGATAATGGGGATACTCCATTAGTTGCTGAGTGAAACACTCCTGGGCGATCACATACTGAATGAGATAGACCAGAGCTGGATCGCTCTCTATACGTTCACAGCGGAACGTAGCTTCTGCTCCAAAAGCTGTGCGGCTTGGGAAATGGCAGTATTCCCTTCTGCTGGCACATGGTACCACAAATCGAGGATGGTTAACTACTTCATAAGCAGCAGCCTCGATAGCCATGCCTGAGGTTGGCATGGATCTCCCGATGAAGACAACATATGGAGGGCCTTGGTTTAAATCCACTGGTGGGATGTGCACAACTGCCCAGTATTTCGAGCAATCAGAGGTGACCCTCATCTTGTACAACTCATACTGGGGTGGGTGGATGGAACCAAGGGTATTGCGGGTAAAATCCCACAAAATCTTAACAAAACTACCAGGGCTTGCATCTGGGGTTCTCAGGTAGGCTCCGGAGTGCGACATGGAGGAATGAATGGGAAAAGCAGTGTTCAAGGTTGATGGTTGTTGGTGTTGGGTATGGAAGTGGCCTCTTATAGAGCGCCTGGGTTAGGAAACATGAGGCGGCGCCGGTACAACTTGTGTGTCGGTTCCGGCGTGGGGTTGTCTTAGTCAAAATCTCCGACTTCACTTCCCAAAAGGAAGGTGACATATTACTGTGCGTGTTGGTTAGGGGTTCGGCAGTCACGTCTAGAATTTACTCTACCACCACTCACCAACAATATATGCTAGATCAAGCATACTACTATTAAGACAATGGCACACAAATAGTTTACAAAATTTCCTCGCCATACAACTGCTACTACAAATATACAGGGAAACCGAGCCACTAAGGCTCGACAACAATTCTGGTGGACTCAGTACACCTCATTGACATCTAGCTGGGCCTATCTTGTGGATGTCAAGGCCTCTCCATGTGCTTCGGTGTCGGAGTTGGCCAGGGTCGGATGGGGAGCCACAGGGCTGGGGTAGCGGTGGTGTCCCTCGCGGGGTGTCGAGGTAACCGTCCCATTGGAGTAAGTCTCCAAGAGACGATGGGGTTCCCCTGGGGGAGTGAAGGCATTGCCCAGGAAGATAACCGAGGCAGATCTTGGGGGCTCAACTGGCCTCCCAAGCAGTACCATAGGTGTATCAGTGGCGGGTGCAGCTTCACTCCTCACCGTGGTCAGGAGGGCGAGCGTCCTGCCGGTCGTAATTAGATCAAGGGTGACCTGATCGAACAGTGCCTCTTGCGCTCTCAGGTAGTGCACCAAATGCACCAAGGTAGGATCCGTCTCATGGTCCCCGTTGGCGACCTGGGTCAGGCTACCATAGCAATCACGGCTAGGGTAGTAGTAGAAAGGATGGATGCTAACCCTCAGCGATAGATGTCGAAGATGAACTACAGCCTCTTGGGTTGCAAGTTGGATGGCTTGGGGCTCGTCGGAGGCCATCCTCCCAGTGAACCAGTAGAGGCATTCGGGTGTGGTGCCCATCCCGTAGATGTGCACCATGGCCCAGAAGTGGTGGATGGCATCACTCATGTGCTCCTGGTACACAACATACTCAGGCGGCTCTTTGATGCCAAAAGCATGACGGGTGAGATTGGCGAGGATGGCTACAAAGCCTCCAAGCTCAGCTGCGGTGGTCTCATTGTGAACGATGGGGCCAGGCAACTTGGTGGTTGGATATCGAACTGAGAGTGAGGCTATGATGTGCTGAGTTGGGGCAAAACTTCCTTTATAAGCCAGTAGAGTCTTTCATCACACGCTTGTGGATGGGAAAACTCAAGTGTTGGCCATAGGCACACGGCCTATGGACAGGCCAATAGGTTGGGCACCGACTGTGAAAAGATGTCTGCTGGTCACTGTGTAGGCTCATCAGATGAGATGGGCTTAGCTACGGATAGGAAAAAGATTTGGACGGTGTGGAAACCTAAGGATAATGACCAGGCTAAGATAGGATTAGCCAGTGGTCAGCCTAGCTCTGATACCAAGGCTGTCGGTGCCGGATTTCTGGGACACGATATCCTAGAAATTAACCCCTCATGTTGTCACCAGCCCAGGATTACTGTTACTGGTGGACACGCCCTTTTTACAGATTTACCAAGCTATTACAAGAATTGGATACAACACCAAAAAGGTCTAATGATACAACAATGATTTCTGATGACGGGAGACGGAAGCGACTCGTGGTTCCCCAACGCCGATGGGGCTCCATTCCCATTGGAATAGCTGACCCAGATAATTCCTATCCCGCCTGGACGTCGTGGTAATACTCCTTGTCAAAATCCTGACCTGGACAATTAAATAGCAAGGGACAAGCTAGTGAGTACATTTGAATGTACTCGCAAACATGACGAACAAAGGATATACTGAATGCGTATGCTCATGCTGGATTAAATGTTATGCATATGCCGAACCAAATTTAATCATGGCATGATAAATATTAGTACGGTGCGGAAGAATAAATATAGAGTTTTAGTGACAAACAAAGAAAGATAAAGGAAAAATCGAGCAAGACAGGACCGCCCGAGAATCCCAAAAGAAAATATAATGTGGATAATTGGGCGAGACAGGACCGCCCGAGAATCCAAAAGAAAATATAACATGGAGAATCGGGCGAGACAGGACCGCCCGAGAATCCAAAAGAAATACCAAACGGGTGTCTAAATGCGACGCCTCGAGAAGTCTTGAAAAGAAATGCCAAACGGGTGTCTAAAAGCGACGCCTCAAGAGGACTAAAAAATAAATGAGTATCCCGGGTAATCTAGCCAGCCCATGAGATACTCAGAAAAATAAAATAAAATGAGTGTTCGGAGTAGTCTAGACATCCCATGAGGTACTCAGAAAAGAAAAATGAATATATCAGGTAGTCCAGCCATCCCAAGAGATATTCAGAAAGAAAATAAAACTGAGTATCAGGGTAGTCTAGCCATCCCATGAGATACTCAGAAATGCACATAAAAGAAAAGGTTAGTCCACAATAATATTCATGATAACAGTAATATTCATGTTGGCAGCAGTAGTGACAATAATTATCCTGCAAAACTGAATCTTGATCAATTTAATTATTTCCTCCAGAGACTGACACTAAGACCGACACTTGACCAACCCAGACTGTAGTCCTTAACCATGGACACAGCTATTCAAATAGATATAACTCTGCAGAGGTTGTACTCTTTACCCACAAGTAAAGGATTTCTTTAGCCAGCACCGAGATGCTGACTAATTCCTATTACGGCCTTTAGGTTGAAAACACACCTGACCAGCACACACCAGATTAGCTTTTCGGATGCCAAGAGTCACCCAAAGCATCATTCAAGAAAAACTCTAAGTCGGGGAGACCATCATGTCGAATAGCGTGGGATCACTATTTATACACGCGGATTACAAGGGGTGCCCCCCTCTCGGCCCAGCCGGATACACCCATGCCCCTGACCCGATGACTAGCATTATAACCAATACCTAGAAACCTTCATTGCGTCCTCTCTGTATGGTGTGCGCAGGGAAAGGGGTTAACAACTTACTGAACCATACCCTACCTGTGGCAAGGACAAGTGGCAGTATGAAACAAGTATGGGGGTTACCGTGACAAGACTTGATCTACGGTCAACTTAGGAGGTTTATAATTACGGCAGTGATTAGCACAACAAATTTTCTTGGTAATACCCAACAGGGTCACCAACTGGCATGTCCCAACATGCCCTCACTGATCATTCTCGTCTCAATGAGAATTCAGTCCCACGGTCACTTTCCTTGTGACTGATTCTTTCCTGCAGATTAGTCCAGCCCAACACAGGCATATGTGACATGTGAAAATAACCATGCTCAATCATACTTCATGTTTAAAAGAGGATAACAAAATAGCCATGGATCATGCATGCAAAAATAGCAATACGCAAATTCCATAAAAAATTATCATATCCATGATTCAAATATTCTAGCTAGCAACTACCATGCGTTCACCATATCAAGTGTTCAAGATGCTTGCCTTGAGCATGCAGAAGTGTTGGGTGCACTCCAAAAGTTTGAAAATTTTATCTTCCCTCCATTTTTCCTATTTTTCAAATAATGCAATTACCACACAAATTTTAGCAGGAAAATAAAATTGCTCTAAAAATGGGAATTTCACTTTTCTAGGGCTTCTCTGGCTATATGAAAAATAACCAGAATGTACCTACTATTTATATAGCTATTGAGATTTTTTAACATTTCAATCTAGTGGATACAAGGGATTAATGGACATGCAAGAATTTATAAAGAAAACATCTTATAAAAATGAGTTGAGGCACCTATTAAATGAGTCATGATTTTAGAAACATTTATAAATTGGTTTCACAAGATTTGGAGCTGAGGGGAATATTCTAGGAATTATCTAAGTTGACTTATACAAGAAAATGATCTATTAAATAGGTCAGGCAGAAATTAGCCTTAGGAAAAATGTTCACTATAGTTAGTTAAATAAAGATAAATTTTATAAGACCGTACCAATTTGTATTGTCTCATTTTAACTTGAAAAGAATTCTGTAGAGATTTTTTTGCCTCTGGGTGAAAAGAAAAAACAAAAGAACACTTGACGGGCTAGAGGCGCGCACCGGGCGAGGCCCAGCTAAATGGCACCACTGGGCCGAGCCTAGAGACGTAGCCATGTGGGGGCGAAATGGTGACTCACCGACAGGTGGGACCCACCTATCGGGTTTGTCTCCCACCTCGCGCGTGCCTGGACAGGGGCAGGGGAGGACTCTGACGATGATTCCCAGTAGCAAACCTCAGCATTCGCAGTGCTGCGGCTACCGGGAGGTTCAGGGGAGCATGGCGCTTCGGTACATGCCGCGCACGCTCGCCGAGGAGCTCCAGAATGAGCGGGGCATCAATCATGGCGGAGGCGAGCTATGGGTGGAAGAGGGCTTTCCCCCATTGGCCATTTTCAGTGGAATTTGTGACGGGGGAGGATCAGCGGGTGCTCTAGGTGGCAATTGGCGAAGAGAACAGCAAGGGGGAGGTGCTGGTTGCATGGGAATTGGCGAGATAGTGGTGGCGGCAGAGGCGGCCGAAGTCGAGGAAGATGGCTCCTCCGGTCTTTTGGCTGGCCTTGGGGAGGCTTGTGGGGGATGGGGGAATGTTGGTGATGATCGGGTGGAGCTCAGGTGGCCTTTTATAGGCGGAGGACGTCGGTTTCGTGGGTGCCAGAGAGCGGCCATGGTGTCGGAGGCCATTGATGGCTAGCCATGGTCGGTGGCGAGGTAGGCGAGGCTGGTGGCGGTTGGCCTGGTCGGCAGAGAGCCTGGTGAGCTATGGATGAGCTCAGACCATTGGCATTTAAGTGAAGATGATCCTGGCCGAGACATGGTGAGGCGGGTTTCGTCGGGCGGTGGCTCTGGTCGTCGTGGTCGGCGGTGACCGGTGCTAGGGGCCAAGCGAAGGTGTCGGCGGGGTTCAGTGTGGACAGGGTGATCCCGTGGAAGACCAGGATGAGAGGGGGAGGCAGCAGAGACGCGGCAGCAGCTTGATGCCATCGGTGCGAAATGCGCGCTCTGGACACGCTCTGTGCACATGCACAGCGTGCTTGATGCAATGCCAGTGGCATCTACAGGGACCCAAACAAGCTGCAAGTTAGCAGTATGGCACTTCTGGGCATGAGAGGACTGATGGACATGCTGGTTTGGGAAGAGGGTGTAGTGCCCTATGCAATGCAGAGAGATGCCCAATTTCTGTCATGCTCACCAGGTGCTTGATGAAATGCCAAGGCAATTTAGGAGCTTTTGTTGACTACGAAAATTGGCAGGGTTGGGTCTCTTTGGATGGTAGAGATGCTAGTAGAGTTGGTTTGTGAAAAGAGAAAACTTGCTAATGCAAGTTTGGAAGAATTTCAGTTCTGGACTGAAAATGTAGAGAATTATTTGGTGGATCAAAATAATTCAAATGGGGCTGATCTCCTAGACTTAAGGGTTTGGTTGGAAGGACTATAAGTGGGAAACTTTTTAGAATTGTTGGAGCAAGAAAAATAAAGGTTGCAGTTAAAACTCAAGAATGGAACAGATTTGAAAAGAGGATGTTTCACTCAAAATTTTCACAACACCAAGTTGGGTTTTTACATAAAAATGATCTATAGGCATCACATGACCTCTCATAATTTTTGTGGAATTTTTAAAGAATTATTTAAAATGGTTGTAGTGCAACAGAAGCATTTTTAGAGTTGAAACTGCTATAAAAATGATTACCTTGGACAAAATTTTATTATAAAAATATTTCCTACTTTTATTAAAATATAAATGAAATGATTTAAGAAAACTATCAAAGCCCATAATATTTTACCAACAATTTCTATATGGAGGGATGAATTTTGAAAAACAGAAAATAGAAAGACTCTGAAATTAATAAAAGACTTAATATAATTCAAAATTTTATTTCTAGCCAAATTTTACATAATAAAAATATGGTTAAATTTTTGGGGTGTTACGGCTCACCCCTAGATGACCATAGAGGAGGTAGTGGACGGCGACGGCGACGGCAACACGACCGATGGTGCTCCAAGAGGTGAAAAGATCGATCCCTGCACATCAAAAGCACCGGCAGAACAAACATAAGCACTCGCAGAAAATTTAAACAGAAACAAAGATGAACAAGTATATAAAGGAAGGATGCATCAATCTTCTTCATATAATTTCTATATATCAATGGGGATGCAACAACAGTACTAACGGGTTATGCGGTGAGCGGCATGTACATGTGTAGCCTAGGTTACGGGACTTGACATGAAGATATAATGTAGTAGCATCGACATGATGACCGAAATAGAGCAAATAGGGGAGGGGGAGGACATGATAGTCGAGCTCACCCCTAGACCGTAGAGGCGGTAGTCGAATGACGACGGCAACGGGAACGGGACCGACGGTGCTCCTGGAGGTGAAGAGAAGATTCGTGCATATGAAAAGCAGCGGCACAACCAACATGAGCACCATTTTTTTTGCATTTACCTGCTCACTTCAATAACATTGTAATCAACTATATGAAAAAATGTGTCAATTAATAATGGTACTTGAGCATAAAGAAACTGATTAAATAGTGTTGGTAGCACTAAAATGGCACAAAGAGATACAGAAAGAACACTTCTGAGGTGATCAATACCATTGTGTAATTCAGAAAGTTGATTAAGTTACATTTGTGCAGTGGATCTTCCTTGGTGACATTATCTCTTCAAACACAAAATAAAATGCATGTGAGGTTCAGTTTGTTTTCTACATGGCAGTAGCATCACAAATGATAGTGAAAAAATCAAGTACTATTTACAATCTATCCAAATCATCTAGTACATCCATAATCTGTCCAAATAATCTAGTACATTCATAATCTCTCTGAATCGAGTACTACTCACAATCTGTTCAATGTAAAGAAATCAAGTTGCACCTGCAATCATCTAGGACTACTCACAATCTGTCCAAATCGATTTCCTACATGGCAGTATTTCAAATCTGTCCAAATCAAAATTGATCCACCCAAAATAGTAGCGCTCACCTTGGATCGAGGAGGACACCGCGGTGGTGGAGGAGGGCCGGTGCAGGAGGGGTGGCCGCGGGGAGGAGGGCCGGTGCAGGGAGGAAAGCCGGCATGGGGCGGGTCGGGGACGGCTCGGGGCGGCTCAGGGAGGGGTGGCCGTGGGAAGGAGGGCTGGCGCGGGGAGGAGGTCCGGTGTCGGACGGAGCGGGGCCATGACGCTAGGGAATGGGAGGACCGGCCAAAGGCGGCCATGGCGCAAGGGCACGGGAGGACCGGCCGGTGGTAGCCGCGATGCTAGGGCACGGGAGGATCGGTCGGTGGCGGTGCAGCCATTGTGTCGGTGTATAAAACATGGGTATTTTATACCCTGACTTACGCACAGACAGTAGCAGCCTCCTTGCTGGCCAGGCCTTGCAGGGGGCCGCCTAGATCAATATTCAAGAACAGATTACAGAAGCTCAAGATGAAACACCAGCAAGCACTCAACTGCTACCGAAGACAAGAGCATTCCTTGCCGGTAAGCCTAAACCAGCAAGGTGAAGACCAGTCAAGCTCCGTGCCTGCAAGCTCGAGCCAGCCCTCCCATGCTCCACCTCACCGCACAGGTGTACGCCAGTGGGTGAGGTGTCGACCATGCAGGCTGGTTGGTGAGGCTTGTCGGGCACGTGGCAGCACACTGGGACAAGATTTGCCCCTAATGACACCCGTCCAGCAAGCGTGTCATGATTATACAAGGTAGTTGGGCAAGCAGTGCAGGAACCTTGCCGGGACTACCCCTCCACGCGACTCCTAACGGCACATTTAATGCCATTGTCCTAAACTGGTAGAGTTAGGTATGATATCATTGTTTGCTATCTAGTCACTATGTAATTACTATTTTGCCACTGTGGTAACCCCTTGAGCTATAAAAGCAGGACCAAGGCAACAGTTTAGAGGATTCGAACCCCTTTTCAAACCCAAGCACCTCTTGTGTAGCTGCTCTCCCTCCGCGCCTTGCCAGGAGAAGCGCTCCTTGTACTGTGCTCTCACACCTCTAATACACCAAAAGCAGGAGTAGGGTTTTACGCTTCTCAGCAGCCCGAACCTAGGTAAATCCCTTGCGCTCTCCACCGTTCATGCTCTTTCTGCTCGTCGTTCTCCCCCGCCGAACCACAAGGGGCTGCATGGCCCCATAGATGGTCATGCGACCATGACATCATTGGCGCGCCAGGTAGGGGAAGGGTGCGCTTGTGCGAACCTTGATCAGTGGACTGCGTGTGTCCTTCATCAACTCCATCACCGACCTCATCATCGTCTTCCTCATCGTCGATGGCGCCCAAGAAGAAGGGCATCATGATGACGGCCACCTCACCCGCGTCCGCGGGCGGCGTAGGCGGCGAGGCTAATCCGGGCGACGCGGACACCACGGTTGGCACGACTGGCGCAGGCGGCATGGTCGCCATGCTCATCGCGGTCAGCATGGGACACGAGCACGCTAGAGCCGGTCGACCTCCTCGGTCCTCTGGTGAGCGGAGCCGCGACAGTGCAAGCGAAGCGGGCGGATGTCTTCCTCCTCCTCGCCGCACCGACGAACGCACCCACCGAAGCACTGATGCCCGGGTCAGCGTGAGCCGAAATCCCGCTGCGGCGACGTCCAAGGATGCTACCTCAGGGTAGATGACGTGCCCCTCGCATGGTGGGCACGGTACAGCTCCGAGGGGGACCAACAACTTCGGGCAGCGGCGACCTCATGGCAAAACCCCTGTGGATCAGATCATGGATCCTCTGGCACCACCCCCGCCATGGCGATCTACCGCTGGTCATGCGCCGAGCAGTGAGACCATGATGGTGCTCCTACTGGCTCCGCCAGAAGTAGAGCAACGTCGCGCTCTTCGCTCCCAGCAATGCCAGCCACATCGGCAGAAGCAATGGCGCAAGCTCAGATGCTGCTGAACTTTCCCCTGGCAGCAGAAAAGATGGATGAGTGGAGAGCCACCATCCAAAGCTTGATTGGATTTGCCAAAGCTAGTAAATCGCAACCTAACCATAGCCTTATCCCCTAGGGTCTCTATTCACCCTCACGTTATAATTCATAAACTCAGGGGACAGTTATTCTATCCCTCTGGGCCCCCATCCTAAACTTATTATAACACAATGCTCTCCTCTAGTCCCATATAGGTCAAGTGATATGTAGTTGATGTCCGCACATCACCACTAGAGAATTACGCCATAACATAATCAAGCAGCAATCTTTACTGCAGGTTTATATGACCATTAACAACTAGCTTTCTCCCATGTTCTCAAGAATATAACAGAACTACTCATGAAACATCATGGTGAATATAATTAGTGGTATATGAATAAATATGACAATCTAAAAAAATTACTAGTGTTGGTTTTCCCTCTGGACAGAGGCATAAAACCTTGAAAGGTCACCAGGGGGCCTTGTGGGCCCTAGTGCCTCAATTTCAAGGTTCCTGGTTGGGCGTCTGGGCCCCCTTGGCAAGCCCAGGTGCCAATCTTTGGCCTTGGCTCTCTTTTGGCACAAAAATGCCTCTGGAAATTAATTTTCTTACTGAAACATTTATTTCCCCCACTGTCAACTTTTTTGGCAATCCTTCGATTAATTCTCTGCATTTTAAGATGAACTCAAGGTAAAATTGATGCAATGGTAATTGAATAAGCATGAAGGTAGAGTATTTATCTCATCAACTTGTGATGTAAAATGCATGGATCACTTGCCCGAGGTGTGGCCCAGCGTTGGCCATGGCATCTTGGAGCAGTTCGGCCATAGCCCAAATGGTGTAGATATTGACATTCAAAGTGTTGATGAGCGCTTCCAAGGTGGCCACTATAGAGCGGGGTCCGGCATGGCATCGGCAGCGAGTGGAGCAATGTTTCCTACTGCTGGGTTGCCTCCGGGGCTCGGACTTGGTGGATGGGAGTGACAACTTCAGCCGTGAGGTCACCGAGTCTGCACGTGGCATGGGAGGTGTTTGGGGCAACGAGCCCAGTTGCGGCGGGGGGCAGTGGATGAGACCCTCTTGGGGGTGACTCCTTCAAGGACTATTTTGATAGGTCCGATGAGGTCGGCTCCCGTGACTCCACCTTTCTAAAGGGCGGGGTGCCCGAGATCTACCTGCGAGGTGACGTCTTTCTTCTTTGACGACCTTCTTGCCTTGACCTTTTCCTTGAGAGATGCTTTGGCCTCGCTTGAGGATCACCTTGGCGGGGCCATCTAGCTTGGATGGTTGAGATGTCTTTAAAAGGTGGCGAGGATTCCCTATGGTTGGCGCCAATGTTGTTGTTATGGAAACAACATTCGACTAGGGGTATCCTTAGTAGCGTGCTTAGTGAAATGTAAGTAGGGGTGTCTACGACAACCTTATAGTGAAGGTCACCATACACCAACAAAGTGACACTGTGATATTTTAAAATAGTCTCAGCCACCTTGGGGGAGCGCGACCTACATCCTATGTAAGGAGAGTCATCAATAGATCTACTTGGCGCACAAAATGTTTGGATCATCGCCACTTCAGAAGTGCCACAACTCCAGAAAGTCCAAGCCTTACAAGGTCCCTTGGACTCCAAAACCCAACCTCCATGAACCTTGGTCCTAAAGAGGGGGGGAGTGGCTCTCCTCTTGAGTTGATTCAATTGGGAGTGAATGAGAGTACATGCCCATGAGGACTATTTATAGGATAGCACTACTAGGGAAAACCTTATACACAGAAGCTTACCAGTAGCGCTTTTTAAAAGGAGGCGCTGCTGCTACTTAGCAGTAGCACGTGTGCACAAATGGCGCTACTACTAATCACATAGCAGTAGTGTGGCACGGATAAAACGTGCTACTACTATAATTGCCACACCGTTCTCGACAGGCTAGGTATAGTAGTAGCACCCTTCTGCAAACCGCGCTACTGCTATTCTACTTAGCTGTAGCACTTTGCGCCAACCCGCACTGCTGCTAAGTTCAGTCCCCTCCTAGGACCAAAGTTTAGTCCCACCTCGCTCCATGAACAGGGTGTTTACCACCTTAAATATGGTGCTTTTCAAACTATCACAACCACTTGGTCTTCATTGTACTCTACGTGTAGGATCTGTGGTTCAATATGAATCTTCGCCGGTTCCTAAACCAACGAAGATTCATAATGACAATTTAGATTCAACACAAAAAGATCATTGATGACCAATGTATTTTTTATGTTCTTTTTTGACATGCTTAGCCTTAGCAGTAGCGCGAGGCCCTAAAAAGCGCTACTGCTATTGGGGTTAGCAGTAGCGCGGTCTTCTGTCCCGCGCTACTACTAAGTCATCTTATCCCCCCGCCTGTTTCCTCTCTCTCTCTCTCATCACTCTCACTCCCTCACTTTCCTCGCCGCGCTCTCCTCTCCTTGCCGCGCCGTCGCCCGCCACCGCCGTCACTCCCGCTCCTCCTCCACTGAGGTACCTCCTCCCTCCCTATTCCTCTCGGTGCCCTCCTCTCTCCCCCTCCTCTTGCCGCGCGCCCTCCTCTCTCCCCCTCCTCTCACCGCGCGCCCTCCTCTCTCCCCCTCTTCCCTCCCTCCTGCATTCTCCATTTTGCCTCCCTCCCTCCCTCTTCCTCTCGCCAGCCGCCCTCTCCTCTCTTCCTCCCTCCTGCCTCCCCTCCCTCCCTCATATGCAAGTTCTAGGATATGGTTTTACTAATTTAGTTTCATTATAAATGTGAATCTAGGTTTTTTGAGTACATTAGAATGTAGGTCTTTTGAATGTAGCCAGATGGATTAAACTAGGTTTTTTTAGTAATGCAGAAAGATGGATGGATGGATTGCTGTTAGGTATTTTTGATAATACAAATTTTTAGTAAAAAAAACTGGTAATACAAATTTTTAGAAAATATAGGTCTTTTGAATCAACATAATAATGTTTAGTTGATAGCTTATACGGTTTCACTAAGTCCTAAGACGAGGATAATAATGTTTTGTTTATATTTTGTTTTTGCAGAAATCAAGGCGCCCATGCATCATCCTCGCCGTCGTCCCCGTCACCGACCCCCTCCGACCTAGAGGTGAGACCAGCCAAATCCCCATGTCGATGATGATGTAGATGTTTTGATAGATGTAGTAGAGTAGTAGCTAGATGAGTAGCTGTGACAATTTCCATGGAATAGAAAATTTTCAATGTAGGTCTTTCAAATATGATGGAGATTTAGACATGTGATATGTAGTGTTGTGTACTTCTAGTGCTTGCCCAAGTGGCCTATGTTTGCAGAGAACACCCTCAGAGTGGCCTATGTTTTGCCGGAGTGTTGATTAATTTCCATTCCGGCAAATTGCATGCCAGATTTTTCCGTGAATTTTGGCATGACTTGTGCTAGAATATGTAGGTAATATCGAGTGGCCCGGATTTTCTAGAAAGATAATTAAATGACATTTTGGGTTGACTTTAAGTCTGTCGGGACTCCACCATTTCGGGTTGACTTTAGAAGTTTAATCTTTGAATTATGAACATAGGAAATGTCTGACGACGACGATAGGATCCCGGAGTGCGACTACTGCGGCGACGACCGGGGTCTGTGCGGCAGGCCTCACCTGGTAGACGGTCGGTACTTCAGTATTAAGCTCGATGAGACCTTCGATTTTGAAATGGTACGCAATGACGACAAGTCTTTTTTCGTAATTAAGCATGACTTCTGCTTCTTCAACGTGTAATTTCTGTCTTTTACAATTCGACTAGCTTATCCCATGCCATGCAAGATGCTATGTCCTCGAGAAGTTGAATTTTGAAGATCATGAGAATATGGAGACAAAGATAGTTCACCTCAGGACCCATCATGGTTATGCTTTTGCCGTAAAGCTATACAATGCGGAGAGCGTATCCCATTTTGGTTGCTCGAATTGGGAAGCATTGTGCAAGGCATATGGTTTTCAGGAGGGTATGCATGTCACCTTCGATCTTGGTGATCCTGAAGATGACATCGACGAAGAGAATATCGACATTTGGGTCCTTGTTGATACGCTTCCACTTCTACCTTTATGTGAGTTTCTCAAACATATTTATTAAGTAATTTATATTGTTTATTTCAAAATAGCTGATAGCTTATTTCCATTGACAGCTTATTTTCAATCTTCAAAAAATGTACGGAAGATGGTAGATAGAACCTACTACACTGATGGCTCTGAATTAACTTATGAGGAGAAAGATCATCTTATCTCATTTATTATTGATGTTGAGAATTACAATATTAATTATGAAACTCCTGCACATTATGGTCAATACGTGCCACTAGTGCACGCATTGAATTATGGTAACATCCATGGAGATGTCATGGTAAGATTTTTTACTATTACGACATCCGTGCATCTTTTGCATACATTCTTCTAAAGCTAAACTACATTGCTAACCATGACGTTATTATTCTGTTTTTCAGTAGAAAATCCCAAAGGATTGTGTGCCTGATCTTATGTTTCCGAAAGGTCACCTTGATCTTATTACCTTACGGCCAAGTCCGCAAAGGCTTCACCGCTGTTCATACCGGATTTCTAAAACCGATGAAGACATGACAATCACAGAATGGAAAAAATGTATGAACAATCATAGGGAGTTACTTGGAAGCAACATTGTGCGAAGCGCAAGAATTGGAGACAGGATAATCTCCATTCTCCATAATGGAATGTCAGGGGCTATCTTGTTTTATGCTATTTTACCTTACAGAGGGTAGTAGGTCCTAGCTAATACTCATGATCATGTGCTAAGAACAATTAAGTAGGGTTGGTTAGATGACTATGATGATGATGAGTATGACTTGTTAATATGATAACGAGTAGAAGTTGTTAGATGACTATGATGATGATGAGTATGACTTTTTATTATGATAACGATGATGAGTTATTATTAATGATGATGATGCTTAGTTGTTATATGAGCATGATGAGTTATTATATATATCAGTGGGTGAAAGAGACTACTGTATATATATAATAACTCATCATGATCATAAAATCATATGATGAGACTACTGTATAAAAGCTGTACAAATACAGTGCCAATATGCTGCATAAAAAAATACAGGAAAAGTTAGCAGTAGCATGGTTATAGAGGCACTGCTGCTATTAGCAGTAGCGCGTTTTGGTAGGAACGCTACTACTAAGTATGTTAGCAGTAGCGCGTGTCAAAATGCGCTACTGACAAAAGTTAGCTGTAGCACCTTATCAGTAGTGCGGCCACCTGCGCTACTGATAGACATCTGACCCGTGCTACTGCTAGGCTTTTCCCTAGTAGTGTAGGGACCCTTGAGGGTGGTAGGTTGGAGGGGTGCATGGGTAAAAGATGGCTCATGGGTCTATGAAAACTAGTCAAAGATGGGGGTGTCCATGGCACATGGTGAACCATGCCTTCACATCCATTCATGAATGAGCCATGGCTAGTTGGGCCTTTTATTGACTTGGGCTTCTTTGCTTTTATGCCTTCATCTTTGACTTGTTCTTTTATTTTCTCCCCTTGCATAGACTTGTTGACCATGATGACTTGCTTGGACTTTTGCTGACCATGGTGGCTTGCTTGGGCCCATGGTAGCTTGCTTGGACTTTTGTTGAGTATCTTTAACTTGTGTTGACCATCCATGTGGATGCCATGTAGGATTTGGTGGGACCCCCTCCCCCCATTATTTAGTTATTCCCTCAAAAGTATTAATTTATATAATTCAAGATTATTATAAAGAAAGAAAGGCATAACACTAGCCCCTGCAACTAAATCACATAAGGCATGCTTACACTAGTGTAGAAACCCCTTACAGGATTTTGCTACTAACACCGTGTGGGTAAACAAGCACGCGACAGGTAACTTGGCGAAATACCAGCGGCGTTTGGCCAAAAAGGGCACACCACAAAGGTCACATTACTAGCAGCATCTACCAAAAGTATACGCCACTACTAATGTACATCCAGGGAGCCTTCTAGCCTGTAACTATTAGCAATGTTCAGGAGATATACACATCACTAGTGGCCTTAGTACTAGCAGCATGCATGTGGGGAAGGTCGCCACTTATATAGGCACACCTGTGGGGTTTAAAGTACTTGCGGCATGCGAGGCCGAGGAACGGCGCTAGTGTAAGTAAATATTAGTGGCATGTACAGAGGCGGCACGCCGCTGATACGTTCTCAGATTCAAAAACAAAGAAAACGCGCGCAGATGTGCTGCTGGCCAGACGTATGCCTGTGAGTCATCAACGTTGCCTTTAGGCAATTGACCTACTAGCGTGACCCCAATGGAGGACCCCTGGCCATGGCAGGGGGCGGGCGGGGCCTCTCCACATGGAGTCGCGCTGAGAGGCAGCCACCGTGTTCCACCAGCCAGGCGTGAAAGTGCTTCGGTCACCGCGAGAGAGCTCTTGCTCTACTGGCCAGCCACACGCCGCGAGAGAGCTCGTGAAGTGGACGATGTGAGGTTTGGACGGTACTGTGCCGTCGGCGTACGGTCTATATGGAGAACTTAGTAGCGGCGCGTGCGGTGTACGCCGCTTGTACTAGATGTTACTACTAGCGGCGTTCCCTGTCTCCGAACGCTAGTAGTAAGTTTTATACTTGTGTCGTTTGCATATTTTTGCAAGCTGATAGAATTTATATTGCATTTATTCAAAATTAATTTGCAAACATACCATACAAAATCCCAAAAATGTACATCGAAGTATAAATGGCTATATTTAATGCATAGAAATTTTCAAGGTCGGAAAAAAATTAAAACTACCAACTATGATTTTTTCTAGTTAAAACATGCACTTCCCCTTCGAAACTAGGACTTTTTCTCAGATACCATTCGATTTGCACATGAAGAAGATCAACACTTGTGTTTTACAATTTGAAAATTTAACCACAGATTATACAAGTAATGTAACTCAATTATATCATTAACCTGTACCCCCAAAACAACATGTAAAAAGATAAAGGACTTAAATATTACTAGCAGCGTTCCCTCTAAACTGCACGCTGCTAGTGTTGTCACTAGTAACGTTTGCAAACGTTTGCTTGCTGCTTGTGTGTATATTGCATTTATTCAAAATGAATATGCAAACTTACCATACAAAATCCCTAAAATGCATGTTGAAGTATAAATGGGCTATATTTAATGCATAGAAATTTTCAAGGTCATAATTTATTTTAAACTACCATACTAGGGAAAATCCTAGCAGTAGCGTGGGGTTTTGTCATAGCAGTAGCGCGAGGGGGGGCGCTACTGCTATGGCGCTACAGCTAACTCTTAGCAGTAGCGCTGTTCCACCTACGCTACTGCTACTAGAGTTTAGCAGTAGCGTGTTTAGGTGAACCTCGCTACTGCTAAAAGCTGCAGTGCGCCTGTTTACCACGCGCTACTTCTAAGGTAGTGCTACTGGTACACACATACCCCACGCTATTGTAACTATTATCTGTAAAAAAAATTCTACAGCATTTTTACTTTGTTTTTTTAATAGGTTTTATACAATAGCCTGTCATGTCATACACACAATAGTCTCATCATATCATATACATGCAAATAGTCTCATCAAATCATGTCATCATCATCCAACACAAATGATGTCTCTTATCATCATCGATCTCGAAATAGCGATACAAGTTATGATATGTCTCAAATACATGCAACTACATCATCATCCCATACACATGTTTCATCATCCATCTAAACGATGATATAGAAGAGAAGAGCTATCATTATGAGTAAGAGCGGAATTATGTAGTACATGAGGCACCAGTTGTGATGCCTCTCTCACGCTAGCGTGAACCTCAAGAAACTAGATTTTGCTTCTTGTTTGCTATCGAACCCTTTATGGCTGCCACCCGAGAACCATGACACTTGGGCCTAACACTCGGGCCACTCATCGTACACTCCCGGAACCGTCCCTATGTACACGGCATAGCACTTCTATGCCAACAAGGACCTATGTACCTGTTAGAGATGCATCTTCATCAAGCGAATTGAATAATAATATGCAACATAACATATTTGAGCAGCATGAAAAGAAAGAGTTGGCAAATAGATGCAACATATAGTAAACATAATTAATCAATGCAGGTTCATCATACCCAAACTAATTAACTAGATGTATGCAGGTCATCGTACCCAAACTAACAAACTAGCATTACGCAAGTTCAGCAGGACCGTTGACATCACAAAGTTTCATCGCTACAGAAATGTCGGTGTATAAATATTGGGCCTTTAGTACCCCATACTTGTACACGGGCAGTTGTAGCCATA